>CAXHWN010000937.1:1612262-1635262 GCA_964020975.1 Hermodice carunculata | reverse complement strand
AATTGAAAAATTAGGGGCATGTTTCTATTACGGCACGTGCTACAGTTGGAATGAATATGGGATATGGAAAAGATAATTAAGTGTAGAATCTTAAATCTTACTTTTGGTTATTCAGATTCCAAGGAAGTGGGGGTCTGTGAGCGGGGTTTTATTAGAACAAGGACAGGGGCCCTTTTTTGGGAGGAATAATATGGTAAATAAGTGTTCAAAAGCATTTAGTTTTGGTGGGAAAATGGGGGTGGTGGGTGTAATGGAACAAGTGCTGTATGGCGTAAAAAAACAAAGAAAATGTTGGACCTGCAACCAGAAGAAAGAGCTGATGAACATCTCTTCTTAACTATGTTTAGGTGGACAGCAGGAATTGCTGGTCTCGGGTTTGGGTCCACACACACTGCCTTCATGTATGTATCCAGCACAGATGGAAGTTTCAGTTTGTATCAATCATCTCAATTATGTGTGCGACCTACATGGTTCCCATGCCCACTGTATGAACCACATCGACAACAAATCCAGTATCAGGAAAGAAATTGGAAAATTGTTATCATCTGAAAACAAGATGAACTCTTTTATACATTTTAATTTTTTAAGCCCATTAAAATATTCCCTTCAGCACAAAGCAAGTAATATATTATGAATGCATCCTTCTACATCAAATATGGCATTTCCCAAGGTGCTAAATGATAAAATATAAACAAGTTCCACTTTTAAATTTGACAAATTAAATATATATATATAAATAATTTGGAATGATTGTGTGATAGGCTTCAGGCAGTGTCTAATGCTGACGTGTGTCATGTCCTGACTGGGAATGGGTTAAACCATGATTAAGTTACTTTAACCCTTTCCCCCTAGAATTACATGTAAGACTGAGTCAACAGCTTTCCTTGGCATGGGTTGGGCACTAAGTGCCCAACCCATGCCAAGGAAAGCTGTTGACCTGGGGCATGTGATCTTGATAAGTCTCATGTACATTTCTCAGTCAAATTGTTTTTCATAACTGTTGAAATCAGTTGAAAACACTGAAGCAGACGACATTTGACCACCAGCCGGTTTTTGCCAGTTTAAGGGGGAAAGGGTTAATGAGGCAAACTGGTTGCTGCTTGGTTGCAACAGGCTACACAATTTCTGCTAAGGATATTTGAACCAAATGTTGAATCTATAGTGATCTGTGCATAGGTCAACTGCTGCTATGTTGAACATGTCGATTGATTACACTGTATAGATGTAAATTATGTTTTGTCTACAACCTTTGTGCCCATAAACTTGGACTCATACCGAAATAAACCCTAGTCGGAACATCCTGTCAACAGGTGTTTCAGGTAATACTCAGTGGAATGTGTGTGTGAATATAAAGAACAAACAAACAAAAAAATGAAGGCTAAGTGGATGTATTCCTGTGTATATCTCAGAATTATGTGGTAAATAGACAGCATGAGGGATGAATGGATTAAAATGAGGAAATTTGTGGAGGAGTGAGGACAGCCACCACAATGTTGCTCTACTTTTATGTGGATACGAAACACAATTTAGTTTGCATTTTGATTGCTATTGAATTCAAGTGAATGGATGTGTGATTTCCTGGTGTAAAACTAACACACTTGTAAGTTATCCACGACCTTGAGCATGTGTTGACGTATAAAAGTGCCTGATCTTTTATTGATTTTATAGTCCAGTGAGTCCATTTAAACAGCAGTTGGAGCGGCTCCCCACATCGGGTATTGTGACTGATCATGCTCACAAAGCTTTACATTATTATGCAAGTTGTGTTGTTTTTTGTTTTTTTTCTTTCTTTATTTTTATAAGGAGATTGCTTGGGGAAGGGCTGCTGAACACTAACTTAAAATGAGTTTACAGTGAAACCTCACTATAACGACACTGGTGTAACTGACATATTCATTATGGCACAAGTTTTGCATGGCAAAAGTTAGGTTTCTTTGTTGTTTGATTCATTTATCTGACAGTCAGTTATCGGACACATTTCTAAGGGAAGAAATGGTGTCATTATAATGAGTTTTCACTGTACAATGTAGAAACATTAGTTTTAGTGTCAGACTGAAGGGAGAAAACAATATGTTTACATTTTCAAGACTGCAGTGTGGCAGTTTAAGTGTGTATAAGACCACTCATGGCCATTAGAATGTGTTGAAATTTAACAAAAACAGAACTTGTGACAATGATTACTGAATCAGTTTGTACATGTTGTATGCAGGTGGTT
The DNA here is from genome assembly GCA_964020975.1 of Hermodice carunculata. Taxonomy (NCBI): domain Eukaryota; kingdom Metazoa; phylum Annelida; class Polychaeta; order Eunicida; family Amphinomidae; genus Hermodice; species Hermodice carunculata. The sequence continues at coordinate 1,633,047 of CAXHWN010000937.1, read as the reverse complement.
TTTGTACAAGACATTTTGGTTTGAGAGTACATGTTGCTACACCATCATCATCATCTTAGACATGCATGTAAAGGTTTGAGGGTATGTGTACAGTGTGATATATCTGGCACAATCTTGTATGAACAGGGTGCCAGGCTATAAAATAACAAGTGTTATCAGGTTATGGTTGGTTGTTGCTTGTTTTTTGATGACTGGCAAAGTGGATTTATTGTTCTCTTGCAAGTGAATGAATATAAAGATGTACACAGTTCAGCTCTCACGTTTGTTGAATTTCTCTTGAATTTGCAGGCCTTGCCATGCCAGGAGATTGATCTTGCCATGAGGGGAGAGGGACCACTCCTTGCCATGCCAGGAGATTGATCTTGCCATGAGAGGAGAGGGACCACTCCTTGCCATGCCAGGAGATTGATCTTGCCATGAGAGGAGAGGGACCACTCCTTGCCATGCCAGGAGATTGATCTTGCCATGAGAGGAGAGGGACCACTCCTTGCCATGCCAGGAGATTGACCACTCTCCTACATCCCCTGAAACATTTTAAGAGGGCTGTCAAATTCTTCGCAATTTAACAGATTTAAAAACAAGTGTATGTAGGCAGCTCCCATAATAGCTCACCTGGAAAAACTGGTGAGAGATCTACCATCAACTCTATGAAGTGCTCATGGCAAGGCCTGTGTTGTCATTGATCTCTTTTCATATACAGTGGCAGCGGCTACAAAGACCACCTCCTGTGATGCTGCATTCATTAGAGCAGCTGGTCAAAACACTAGACCTTTGGTTAAATAGAGGTCATGTCATGGTTGGCAGATGTTTAAATCACTGGTCCTGGTGTACTTTATTAATTCAATCACAGCACAAGCTCCAAAGGGACATCCTTGGCCCTGAAATTTTTTTCACAACTTGTGGTAACCATATGTGGTAACAATGTACTTATGTGGTTCATAAGACAACACATGGATGTGTAGATGAAGTTTTCAGCTTCCCAAACTCCTACAGTATACAATGTGGGAATACCTTGTGAAGAATTCAGTAAATGTTAAAGAAGGATACAATTCACAAGGACTGTGATAGTCCTGTGCTTAGCTGACCAAACACATATGAGCTTAAATAGCCCTGTAAGCTAACACACATGAGCTTAAATAGACCTGTAACCTAGAAAACTGAATCAAGGTCACCGACTAGAAGTCTGGACCTGGGCCTTCATTTTATATCAAAGTTCATGCTCAAACAGTTCTTCATGTCACCAGAACATTCACTGAAGGGGCCCTGTGACCTTACTATTGGTCAGGCTCACTTGTGCAGTTTCATCTTCCCCCTCAAGAGTGCCGTCATTTTTGCTAAATATCGGAAGTCCCAGCCAAAATTTTTCTTCGCGTATCATGAAAGTTACATCTCATCTAGCTCAAAAATGGACCAACAGATAACAGCAACAAGACCCCTCCCTCAGCTCCTGTTCCTTTTTGCCCATACAGTGAGTGAGGGTAACATGGGATTTTTGTTTTGGCACTTTTTAGTCTCACATTGAAGGTGGTCCAAAAATACAGGTAAATTTAGTGGCCAGTAGTATCATGAAGAGGTAGATTTTATGTGGTCTTGAAAGTGATCTTTAGAAGAGTTACCACTTTATTGCACCTTGGTCTCTCCTGAGAGACCACCAGTTTTGAGACTTTAATTTTGTCTTTTTTATGGGTGGTCTTTCACGACAGGTTTCACTGTATGTTTTATATATACAGTGAAACCTGTTTTGAGAGACTGTCCTTACGGCAGGCCAAAAAGTGGTCACATAAGACAAGTGGTCTCAATGGAGGTACAATAACATGGCAACGATAGCAAAAGGGACTTTGAAAATATGGTCTTAAAAGGCAGGTGGTCTTTCATTACAGTGGTCTGTCAAAGAAGGTTCCACTGTATATAAACATATATATATATAAATGCAAAATATATTTAACATTACAAAAATGTGTGAAATGTCTACGCATGGCCGAGTTATGCACAAAAGGCCCATTGCTTAATGCTCTGCTGGCATTTTAGCTATATTGCACCTGCTCATTTTAAAGTTGTGAGTCCTCAAGTGGCTTCTGAACATGTAAAGCTTATGTAAGTAAAATTGTCCACCAGATGGCACTTCCCTCCACATGTAATCGTAGCTTATTTGTGCAACTCCTGTGATGAATATTGTTGCCTGTGCCAAGACAAAGAGTGAGTACTTAACTTTGTCCTCAGCGACTTTGGGACTGAAGATCAAGGACACCCAAATTATGTAATACAAGAGGCCCATACATCTGCCTGGTGCTGTGCTGACATTGCCATTGAAGTCCACGCTACACCCTGCCATTACAAAATCACCTCTTTCAACTTTACAAGCAGGGTGACCTCACAAAAATAGGTCAAGGTCACTGATATTAAATACAATTCTAGCTTTGGACATTTTCTATATATCTTATAAACTTGGCAAATCTAATCTGATTACTTTTCAAGATATGGAACTTTACATCTTAAAACACATTTTGGCTCATAATTTCCATCAAATTATAGGTGGCGCCACTAGTATAATTAGCAACTTAGACTTGGACCTCCCCCACAATCTCACGGAATTTGGTGAAGATCTGACTACAATTAAATATGCTAAAGTGTTCACAAAATTTTCATAAATTGACCCCAATATTGCATAATTTAGGTAGTGCCACCGATATCAAAAGGAACCTAGATTTTCAGACCCCCTAGAAGTCCTGAAAGTTATATTTGAAAACAGTGGACAGTATTGTGGTCACAAGATTTTCACATTTTGACATGTATATTACATAATACTATACGTGGCGCTACCAACATTGATGTCAACAAAGATTTTTATACACTTGATAACTCCGAAACGTTATATGGGCATATCTAAAAAATTGTGGGGTGCAGAGCATTCATGAGATGAGCCCTATATTCAAACTGGCCATTTGACCCTGACCTGCAACTCTGATTAAAAAATTGTTATGTTCCAAATATGCACCCCACATCCAGCTTTTCATATATAGTCTATTTGTTCAAATCCGGTCACAACTTTTCGAGTTATTGACAAAAAGCAATTAACTTGGACAAGCACCAAACTGCATAATTACTGGGTCACAGTGACCCAAAAAGTAGGTCACCAAGTACAGTTTTATGTATTATGTAATTAAGTGCAATTTTGATCTGGAGGCTCAACTTTCTTTGCCATTAATGTCCATGCTACACCTGGCAATTGAAAAATCACTTTTGGAAATTTACAAAAATTGGTCAAGATCACTGATATTACATAACATTCTACCTTTGGCCATGGTCTATATATCTTATAAGTTTGGCAAGTTTAATCCAATTACTTTTCAAGATATGGAACTTTTCATCTTAAAACACACTTTGGCACATAATTTCCATCAAATTACAGTTGGCACCACTAGTATCATCAGCAACTTAGACTTTGACCTCCCCACAATCCCACCAAATATGGTGAAGATCTGCCAAAAATTAATTGTGCTAGAGTGTTCGCAAGATTTTCACATTTTGACCCTTATATTACATAATAATGTAGGTGGCACCACCAATGTCGAAAGGGGCCTAGATTTTTATACATCCTGTAAGTCCTGGAAGTGATATTGGGCTAACTTGAAAACTGTGGATGGTATAGCGCTAACGAGCAAAAGTTTACGAACGTCTCTAGTATGTTACACTTATGTACTAACAATGATTGTGAAGTGAGTGTTTAAGGTAATTGACTAAAGTCACCTCTACACCCAACTGATGAAATAGGTGGAGCAAACAATGAATGGCGGTTTAGAAGTTTACGGACGTCTCTTGTATCTTATACTTATGTACTAACAATGATTGTGAAGCGAGTGTTTAAGGTAATTGACTGTAGTCACCTCTACACCCAAGTGATGGGGGGGGGGGGGGGGGGCAAACAATGAATGATGGTTTCTGATGGATGGATGGACAGACATGAGCACATTTCCATAAGCTCTGGAACCTTTGGTCAGCAGAGCTAAAAATAGTGGTTTTTATATATGATGTTAAAATTTACAAGGGCTCATTGTTGAAGAGTGGACACAGAACTTCCCAGCAACGGTAAGCTCAGTGGACTGACAAGTCAGCAGAGCCAACTTAAAAAATAAAGTTTGATAATATCAATTCATGTCCAAAAAATGCAGGAAAATAGAGGCCTTGATATATGATATTAAAATATACAAGGGCTCATTGTTGAAGAGTGAGTGGACACAGAACTTTCCCACAACAGTAAGCTCAGTGGACTGACAAGTTGGCAGAGCTGACCTAAAAAATAAAGTTTGATCCAAGAAATGTTTGGTTTAGAACCATTATGTGCTAACCTTACTATAACAAGTAATTACACAGTATTTCTTGATGTTGTGAATGGGGTTAAGCCATGGGCACCCAATATTTATAGCATTTCCATCTGCAGCATCCAGAATCCCCACTAAAGTTTCATTACTGGTCATGAAGATTAACTCCTTGATGATGCATTATTTTCTGAAATAACTGCCAATTTTGCTTAAACCTTTTCCCCTTAAACAGACCAAAACCTATTGGTGGTCAAATAGTGTTGGAACACAGACATAATTACGAGCCTTGCAATTCTGCCAAGTTCACCATTAGACTATAACTAATTCCTGGTTTAGTCAAGTGGGATAAAGACAAGAGCTCAACAGACATAGGGAGGTACCATGTGCGATATATGCATACAATTTCAGTGACCTCTTGTATCACTTGCCTGCTGATCACATTTTAGAATAATGTATACCACCAATTTGTTGAAGCTCTCTACAGCATCCTGCTCCAGGAGCCTCCTATTTAATTTGCAACCATACACACGGACATTTTTATCATTCTGCTAGAAGTTTGAAAAAGCTTAAAGACATTTCATTATTTCTAGGATCCATGGTAAAATGCACAAGGATTGCCTGCGCACACATCACAGTACATCCTTCATGCATACAACTGTAAACAATGCACTGCAGCATACTCAAACTGTGTGGAACATCACAGAACTAGAACTTTTCTGGTGAAAATGGCCAATTCTTATGTTCTCTCATACTAAACATTTTGTCTTGTGTCTCATCCCCAGCCCTTTCTGACTGTGCCACTTCAACTGCATGTTAGACTTTGGACCAATCATGTACATATTAGAGTTTGGGGTCCTATTTAACTAAACAAGGATACATCCACCAATGGGTCTACAACTTAAAGTGGTAAAAAAAAAACCAACTAATACTGTAATAATCTGTAGTAGTACAGATTAAAATTGTATAGGACTGGGTACTCTCCGATTGATTTGGACCCCTTCAGATTTATCCCTGGGCAAAAACCCTGTACACAATGGATAATGACCTTTCACACGTGCAAGGGCCCCATGTACTCCCTTTGCCTGGCAGTGTTAGGGTGAACAGGTACTCTTATGAGTGGATTATTAGTCTACTTTCAGTATCAGATTAAAAATTTAAAATATCTGGACTACGCTTTAATGAAATTAACAACAATGCTTCATTTTTTCTTTCAAGTCATTTATTACAGGAATTTTTACATATGAAAATCAAGGTCCATAGTTTATTCCCTCTTCTTTCCTCGTGCCTTTTTCACCACCACAGGTTTCTGACTTCTGAGTACAGCACTGGCACGTCTGAGGGCAGCCTGTCAAAAAAGAGCAAAGGCATTGGTCACTTTCAAAATGTGTTCACTGAAGACATATTAACCCTTTTTCATTCCTGTCAGCCAAAAGTGGCTAGAAGTGAATTGATGTTTGTTTTTACTTATAGATGTTTACAGAAAGCATTTTTGCTGAGAATAGTATAACAGACTTTTTATGATGGCACACCTGAGATAAGTAGCTTTCTCTGCATTCAACCTGTAAGGAATGCTACTGATCCAGTTTCAGTCTGACCATGAAAGAGTTCAAATGTATTCAAGATTCACTCCAAACAGCTCAAATTATGTCTGTTTCACTTAGTTTTAATTTTGAATAGTTCATATAACCTAGATTTGCTTTCATGGGACTCCTGTCAATGTACACCTGCTTGCAATTAGAACTATGAACTCCCCTAATTTACTTTGGTCAGTACAGGAAACTCACACTTTTCCAGGGCAGTTCATGTGCCCCCATAAATGCAAATAATTACTATATGACTGTGCTACATATATAAGCTGCCAATATATTTGACACACCTGGATTATACAGTATTGCTGATGAATATGTTTTTACCACAATGTTGAACTCTGATTATGTGTTAATTTACAAAGAAGTTTAACCCAAGTATGTGCAAAATGTGTGTTCTTGAAATTGTGAAAATCTTCAAAAGTAAGCAAATGCTGGAAAATTACTCAATCAGTTTTGCTAAATGAATACCTATTCACATTCTCTCATCAGAATTATGACTTTTCCTCTTATGGGGCTTCAAAACAAATCTTTTTTTTTTTAATTCTTAAAAAGGATTGAACTATCTAAACTTATCTGTTTTATTCACTCTTTTCCCCATTTGTTTTTCACTGAACTGGTACCTGAAGGGGACTGTATGAATGCAAGATCACTGGCATACATGCACACTTCATTCAATTACCATTTTCAAATCTTTCCTGTATCTGTTATTGCGGAGGACCTTCCTGATTGTGTTCAGAGTTCTTCTGGAACCCTTCTTCAGTTCTGTGCGGGTAAAAGCCTTGGCAGGCTTCCTCCAGTCTGTTAAATAAAGTTACAAAAACTTACGCACACGTAACATAAATCTCCAAATTTTTCACACATAAAAGAATATATGCATATAATGGACTCTGTTCCAGAAATCTGGGATGTGACAGCCCTGCATTAAAAAACCCCCCAAAATGACAAAAATTAATACATAAATTTAGGGTTTAAAAAAAGCCTCGATTCAGCTTTCATCCTGAAAAATTAAATTCCCAAGAAATGGTTAGCTATCTGGCTTTTTTCAGGGATATATGCAGCCTACTATTGCCAACCACTACAGATTACAGCACAAGTTTTTCTTCTTCATTTTTTTTTGGGGGGGGGGGGGGTTAATGCTGCTTGCATTAAACAACTACTTAATGTTGGTGGTATTTAATTTTTTTTTTTTGCATGTGATAAAACCATGAATTTACACAGCCTGCAAAATTAAGAACCATATGTATATATATATATATATATATATATATATATATATATATATATATATATATATATATATATAATGGCCGTTTTGCTACATCCAAAACTTTCAAATCTAAAGTTCTAAGAACTTTCATATGAAAACTAATGTGGAACTCACACAAAACACTCTCTAATATGTATCTGCCAATGTTGCATCCTTTACTTTACCTATATTTCAAGCACTTCATTTTTCAACAGTCCAAGCAATTTTCCTTCCATGTGAAATAATATAGGGAATATAATGTTGATTGGTTGCTCTTTGTAATTCACAGCAAATTCTTTCAAAATCACTTACTTCTGGAATTCCTGGTCACAAGAACAACACCTTTCCCATCAGAAGCAGGCTCAATACCCACTGTCTTCCTGTGAACCAAACCATTGTACCTGAAAGAGTTCTTGCTCTTCAGGTTGTTAGGTTCCTACAAACAAATCAAGAGAAACTATGTGACATACACGATACATGCATTTATGCTTCAAAATTAAGACACATTGCAGAAAATTTGGGAGTTTCATATGTGTTGTTCATTTTGTCTAACATAATTATTTGTATATGGAGCAGTACTTCACAGAAGATTCTGTGTAAGCAGTTCCACGACAGCGGACACAATACAGTACATGTACACAACATTTCTGCTGCTTACCATTTGAGGAAGATATGACCAAAACTAAGGTGAAAATGGCCATAGTTTCACAGGGCTAACACACATCAAATTTGGTTTTAATAGCATGGAAAAGCCACAATTTGTCTGTGAAGAGAAGCAAATATTTACATGATAATGAATCAAACCATAACTTTCTGCTCTTTGATAATGAACATGTCTCATGCCTTCAAGTTCTCTGGCAAGATGGATACCACTGTCCTTGACATATTTCTCTAACATAATATGTGACACGAAGCTTAAGTTGCATCCAATTCCTGGAGTTCTACACACCCATGATTTCATCCGCTTCTCATGGATATATGTTTCAACAAAATTTTGTTCACAAGGTTTATTTTTGGTTGCAATTATACAAAGACTTACAGTAAAAACAATGTCACTGAAATGCATATACACAAAACATGTGGCAATATAATCCTTGCACAAAGTCAGAACTCTTAACCCCAACCTTGTGCAGATCTTTGACACACAGTGGAGCTACTGTGCCAACCAATGGAAATCTTCTAGCTTGCAAAGGCTGGTCTACACAACTTCGCAAAATGTGTGAACTTACATCATCCGTATGTATGCACCCTTACAAAACAAGGTTTTGCAGGCAAATGTATGTACACAAAGTAAAAATTCCCACTATTTTTTGTTTTATCAGTTAATTTGTTGAAAGAAAAACAGCTTCCTCATTTTCCTTGGACATGAAAAACATCAAAAGAGCAAAATTTCGCTGCGAAGACGTTGCCTACACCTGGAATTTGTTTCTTAACAGCATCAGTATTGCTTGTTATTAAACTACCTGTCACTGTCACCAAAGGCAAATGTTGTCTGAGCATGCACATTTCCACTGCAACCTGCAACAGTGCTTACAAGAAACAAGCTCCAGATCAAAATTTGTTTTTATCACTTTAAGTCAAGGCAGCCACTCACCCTGCTGAAGTTTTGCTTACTGCCCTTCAGCAGAAAGCTGGAATTGTTCCTAATGATCATCCACTGGAGATCAGCCGACATTGTTGATCTACAATGTAAATGAAATCAGTTTATTGGTACGTTCCCGTTAACTGCCAACTGGGGTTATATTACCCTTTCAAAACCTGAAATACCCTCTGAGAAAATTCTAAAGGGTCACAAGTCTTGTTTATTTACATGTAACATTGGTGAAAATCTAGCCTTCTCTCTTGAATATTCCTTCTTGTGACCCCCTAGAAAAAAATCCTAACAGAAACAGTGTATCATTTTTAAAAAGGGAAAGTGAAGTGTTGCAAGAGTGATTCCATGTATTCATCTTATCATTGTTCCATTACACCTCCTTGAAATTTTAAATCAGTCCATCCATTGATTTCTATATTATAAGGATATGTCGACTATTTGCTGTACGTTTGGACTGGCACACAATATAGGGACACTTCACATATTATTTAAAGTCAATGCTTTCTTGTATGGAGTTCCAAATTACCAGAAGCAGTCCAATTAATAGCTGTCAATGTTTTTCTCCAATCTCTTGATGTCTTCAAAATTACATTCTTTCTGAAGCAGTGTGTTGCGGTCGATTCCATTACAACCCATGCTAAAATGCCTGCACTGAGATGCAAAAATACTATTTTCACGATTAAAATTTGACTTCCCGACACATAATTGTATTCCATATCTTTATTCTATGTGATTCAAAGAACCCACATGCCAAGTTTTGAGGACAGCAACATAATGGAAAGTAGACTTCTGATTGCTAAAACTCTTAAATTAGTTTTCTCACAGTTATTTAAAGTACTCAATTTCAGCAAAATCCCTGTAATTTGGGTAAAATCTGATTTTTTCCATGCAAACACGGTTAGAGAGCTCTCATCAAGAGAAAGATGGATAGGTAAACACCATGTACATGGAATCATTTTCTTTACCTCCCCTAACGAAGAGCTACTCTTGAAGAAAAATAAACAGCACAAAGTATGCTGGGTTTCTGGTCAAGCTTCTGCCGCTATAGCCGTGACGAACACTGACATCAGAGGGCTGGCTCATCAGGCAGCACGCCTTTGAAGTCCAAAGGCGCCTAATGGGTTAGTGGCTGATAAATTTTGTGTGTATTAACGACAGTTGTTCCTCCACCCTTTCTACCTCCATGGTTTGAAAAAGCTTGCATGTCCACTTTTGAGTCACGAGTATTTTACCTTCTTATAGTCTATCTTGCTTTACAGAAACAGATTCTGTGAATATTACAACAATGGATTGTAACGTGCACATATATCCAATGCATAACCTTTCTCATCAATATACCTTACTTTTGAGGCATATGTGTTAACTATATGCACTTTGTATTTCTTTTCAGCCACATTTTGGGGGCATTTCTGTGACCACAAGCGAAACTGGGTGCAATCCATATTATCTACGAAATGATAACTGTACATGCCTAAATGAGATTGACATGTAGTTTTAAAATGCCAGCAAGGTTCACAAGTAGGCCGCAAAAACAAGAAAATCTATGGTTACAGAAATAAATACAAACCGCACTGCAAGCAAATGTCTTTCAAGAGTAAGCTAAACTGCTCAGATTTGGTTATGTATGAAATACATGGTCATTTTGCCTACTATTTACATAATATTCGTGAAATCCCCTTCCTTAACTCAGGGTTGACCACAGGCGAACTGAAAAGTCTGTGTGCTGTGCGCGTTCTCTCCTGTGTATATCCTATACACAAGAGGCCCATGGGCATAATGCTCTGCTGGCATTGTGTCTACATTGCACCGGTTCACTTCAAAGTTGAGGTCTTCAAGTGGCTTCTAAACGTATAAAGCTTAATGTAAAATTGTCCACCAGATGGCGCTTCACTCCACATGTAATCAAGGCTTATTTGTGAAACTCCTGTGATGTATATTGTTGCATGTGCCAAGACAACAATGAGTGAGTCCTTAACTTTATGTCCTCAGTGACCTTGGGACAGAAGATCAAGGACCAGAGACGAGAATGGAGAATGGTGAAAAAAGAGGAAATGCACCCTATCAAACCATTCAAATCCAGATCTCTTCAAATTTGTACATTTCAGATAATTCTAAGCTTTGTATTTTTCAAAATACATTCACCCAAAAAAGAGGCATTCCTCTGAAAAGAGGAAGATTCTCATGCCTGAAGAACACCCAGATTATGTAATACAAGAGGCCCATAGGCCTGCCTGGTGCTGTGTTGACATTGCCATTGATGTCCAAGCTACACCCTGTCATTACAGAATCACCTCTTTCAACTTTACTGGCATGGTGACCTCACAAAAATAGGTCAAGGTCATTGGTATTACATACCACTCTAGCTTTTGACTTTTGTCTATATATCCTATAAATTTGGCCAGTCTAATCCAATTACTTTTCAAGATATGGAATTTTATATCTTAAAACACATTTCGGCTCATGATTTCCATCAAATTGTAGGTGGCGCCACTAGTATTATTAGCAACTTAGATTTTGACCTCCTCAACATTCCCACTTAATTTGGTGAAGATCTGTCCAAAATTAAAATGCCAGAGTGTTCACAAGATTTTCACATTTTGACCCCTATGTTATACTATGTAGCCACGCCACCAATATCGAAAGCGGCCAAGATTTTCCTACACCTTATAAGTCCTGAAAGTTATATTGGGCTAACTTGAAAACTGTGGACGGTATCGTGCTAACAAGCAAAAGTTTACGGATGGACAGACATGAGTGGTAGCATAAGTTCTGCAACCTTTGGTCAGCAGAGCTGACAAGGCATCCCACTCACCGTGTCAACATTCAACAGTACCTACCCATTTTCTTCAATAAAGTTGACATATCCTCATGGCTGTTGTAAAACCATGGGTCTGTGTTTCTTATTAACGAACCTATACGACGAGAAACATTTTAACCTTCTGCCTCACACTCAACGTTTAAGTGCGGCCAGAAACTCACAAACAGCTTTTCGTCAGCGTATGCCACGGAAATTGCGTGGATGCTTCCAGAAACTGCCTTAAACAGCAAAACTGTCAACAGATACAACCATATTCACCCCCACTGATGCATCAGATAAGCCACGAGACGTCAAGTACAGTCTAGTCTGGCAGTGCATGCCCAGCGGAATTGTGAGTACGACTGGGACATGTGGGTGTATCGGGTGACAATTTTGCCGTTTTAAGCAGTTTCCGGATGCTTTCCCCACGCATTTTCTGTGGCGTACGCTGACGAAAAGCTGTTGGCAAGTTTGGAGCCGTATTTAAACATATTTAAGGGCCATTCAACATTTTCACATTAGAATTTGGTTTCGAAATTGAATATTACCTACATCAGAATAAGTCAGTAAAACAAAGAAAAAATTTCACTAAACTAAGATTAAGGGCACACACTTTGGCCATTGAAACTGGAAGGTACACTCGCCCTTCCACACCTGTAGACCAACGTTTTCGTAAATTGTGCGACTCGAACAAAATTGAGGACGAATTCCACTTTATTCTACATTGTAGTGTCTTACAGACTGAAAGACACAAGTTCTATACAGATTTAGCTAATATACATGATCTGCAGTCTTATTGCAATCCACAGATGGATGATAATAGTAAGTTTAAATTTATCATGATCATGGGAGATGGGAACGACATAGTTTGAGCACTAGTCATTAAATAGATCAATTCAATTTTTGAGAAAAGGTACAACAAACTGAGTTTTTAACAATTACACTGGGTTGCACCTGTCAATTAGTGATAATGTGAAGCCTCCCTTGAATCTCTGTGTGTCTTTTGTGTGAATTTATATACAGCTTGGCCACTTAGACTATACCTGTGTATTAGGTTGTGTCAATAAAGTTTCTATTCTATTCTTAGTACACAACTTCACAAGAGTACGCAGGGGGGGGGGGGGAGGGGGTCAAGATCATTGTACACTTTTCCCAAAGTTTAAAAATGTTGATCTATATTTAGACAAAAGTCAACATTTTATGAGTACTGTTTTGTGGGGAGGGAGGGGCGTTACATGAAAGAGTACTCTGTGTATTCTTGTGAAAATGTTAAAATTTTGAATGGCCCCTTCGTGTGAGGCAGGTTAAAATGTTGCTTGTCTTACAGGTAAGGTAATAAGGCACACAGACACATATGATTTTACCACAGCCATGAGGATATATTACTTTATACAAGCAAATGCGAAGGTACTATTGAATGTTGACATGGTGAGTGGGATGCCTTGTGCATTACTATATACACACGAAAGAAAGCACACAGTACAGACTTCAGTTCGGTTGGGGTTGACGGACCATAGTTATGCTAGCCTGGGTCTGCTTTATTCTCGGAATGGCGCAAATATAGTGTCACTGTGTAATATGTTTTTAAATCATGTTGTTCTTAGTTACTGGGCTTCCATGCCCAAAAGTATGTAACTCAAATGGACAGCCAATAAAACTTGTGAGTTTCAGAGCATCAGCAAGACACGTGGTGGCCATGTTGGATCCATGTGCCAGTTCCAACGTTTGACAGAAAGGGTTCCAAGCATAACCTTTTAATTGAATAGGGGCATTCTCATGGGTGTGTCATGTTCTTGACCTATGTCACTTTCATTTCCCCATCTCGATCTTTAAACAGTTGCAGGGTTTCCAAATGTAAATGTCAGAGATGCCCGCTATGTTTCGGCATTTCTTCCCCTCACCTTTTCGTAGTTCGGCAAAAGAGGAAGACTACATCGTGGTGGGAAGTAAATTGACTTCCGGTTTACACAACCATTTCATTGTCTTTATTATTCTCAGAATGGTGCAGATACAGTGTACCTGTGTACATGCATTTTTAAAAAACTTAATTTTATTGACCTTTTATGCAATGATATGGCAAGAATTGCAAAGGACACATGGGCACTATTTCATAGAGTGTTATAGGTTCCTCCACCCGGAAGTGCTGTTGTGAGGCACAGACAGTGACAGGCAAGCAGGCAGCAGCCGAACTGCTCAGAGATAATTCAATCACACCAGGTGAGCAAATGACGACGACATATATCATAACATCACGGAGATTCAAGGAGGAGACAGTTTGTTCACGCAAAATAGATAAAACAATCATGTCTCATCATAGTGCTCGTGTTGTCAAGTTGTTGTCAATGACAATGTCAGGTTGTGTCCAACTGAAAAGTGACAGATTTTTTTTCTCTGTTGTAGGCCTATTTGTGTCTTTTTGCCCAGAACCACTTCCTATAGACATTACCCTATGCCGCAGTCCGAACTCTTTACTCTCCATAAGCTAACCTGTCCCTGTCTAACCTATATACATATGGAAGTACTATTGTCCATATTGCACACGTTCCATTGTAAAATTTTGACATAGGCTGTATTAGCCCAAATAAATTAGGACGATGCTATTTTCACCGTACGGTGAGAATAGCGCTTGGTCTATTTTCACCGTACGGTGAGAATAGTGCTTGGAAGGAGTTTTGTCTATTTTCACCGTACGGTGAGAATAGTGCTTGGAAGGAGTTTTGTCTATTTTCACCGTACGGTGAGGATGCAGTTTTGTCTATTTTCACCGTACGGTGAGGATATAGTTTTGTCTATTTTCACCGTATGGTGATGATGGTACAGTTTGGTATATTTTCACGGTGAAGATAGAGGCGGCTCTATTTTCACCATTTTGAAAATAGAAATTGAGAGCCTTTGTGCAAATATATGGTTATGACTTAGTCACATAGAACTGAGGCAAATTAAGATTGGAGAAAAATGCTTAATTTAGGGAGATAGCTAGCTTCATAGTATAGTCAATAGGAAACGGGTCCAAAGCAAAGTGCCCGCTTACGGAGGGTTTAATGTAAGGCAATTTCCTTGGCACTGTGACAGCATTGAATGTTTGGCTTTTCAACATCTCAAACTGATGTATATAAATTCACTCTACCCACCCTTTCATTTTCCTAGCTTCATGTTTTTTTTTTGTGTTTTTGTTTTTCATTTTGTTTTTTTTATGAGAACTTTAACTAAGTCATAACGAGATACATCTATATATTACCATTAAGTTCCGTTACTACCATCTGTGACATTATTAAAGATAATGCACGCCTGGATATAGGTCTAAAGCAGGGATGTGTGCTGTCCCCGATTTTATTTGCCCTGTATATATAGGAGATGGGGGACCAGTTAATGGAGTGTAATAAGGGAATAAAGGTAGGTGACCTGAAAATTCCAGGTCTATTTTTCGCAGATGACATTGTACTCATGACAGAGTCCCAGAAAGACCTGCAAGAAATGCTGAACATAGCAGAGGAATACGGGAATAAATGGAGGTTAGAATTTAGTAAGGATAAGAGTAAAGTGATGACTCTTGGGAAGAAACCAGATTGGAATAAAAAATGGAAAATTGGGCAGTTCCAAATTCCAGAAGGTAGGGAACAGTTAATTGAAATCGGGGAGGTTGATGAGAATGAATACCTAGGTGTTAAGATAAAAACAACAGGTAAAGGCATGTTCAGATATCAGGTGGAGAAGATTAAACAGAAAGTGAACCGCACAAAAGGAATGATTAAAGCTACTGCACTGAACAGTTTCAACAGAGCATACACAGCAAGGGTAATGGGTACTGGCAGCACCACCATGTGCAGCAACAGAAGCAGTCTTAGGAGAGTTAGGATGAAATAAAATTACAGACAGAATTGCCAAAGCAAAGCTTAAGTACTGGAGGTATTTACAATCAGTAAATGAGGACAGGTAATGCAGGAAGGTTTACAATGAAGTAGTCAAGGAACAAACAAGATGGGTCAAAGATATAAATAAGTTGGCAGAGGGATAGGAATTGAAAGGATATGATGAGGTTGAAAACTGGAAAGTGTATATAGGCAGGACTGTTACAGAGGGCTGGAAGGAAGACTGGAAAAGAGGTGTCAGGGAAAAGAGTACATTAAAAGCATATAAGGTATGCTCTGGAAAAACCAAAGAAAAGTGTGTGTTGGGATGGAGGGAAGGGATCCAGGCTTCTTTTTCAAAGTAGGGCAGGAGTAACCAATCTAGAAAAGAGAAAACAGAAGTGGACAACAGGTAGTAAGGGTAAATGTAAGGTATGTAGACAAGAGGCAGATGAGACAGTGGATCACTGGCTGTTGTGCTGTGATGCATATTGAGAAATAAGAGAATAATTTTTCAGAAAGTGGCACAGGGAAGACTATAATAACAAGGGTCTAGAAGAGGTTCAGTGTTTAGAGGAAGAGGAACGTGTAGCATGGGTTTTAGGTTTGAAGGGTGGCTTTCTGGGAGGCAGGAAAGGCACTAAAAGTGTACAGGACTACCTGGTAGGGTGCTGGGAGAAAAGAAATGAATTGATAGGGCTTGATAGCAACAGGGTGAATTAGAATCTTAGATGCAGGGAGGAAAGGGAATGGTGGTAGCCCTTATAAGGGCTCCCATGGGATCCCCCATGGGAAATGCCTGAGCCTTAGAGGCGGGGATAGGGTGTATGAGGGAAGGTTTTTCTGTCCTTTTATGGGGGGTGGGAGGGGGGAGCTACAAGCGATGAGTGTTGGGGGATAAATCCAGGGCCAGGGGCCCACCACAGCTGTGAGAGAGCGTGTGGTGGACTCTTTGCCTCGGCTCTGGTCCTGGTAAACATGGCAGCATGAGCTGATTAGGATAACCATGGTTTCCTCCATCTCATCATTTTTTTTCCCCTAGGCCACCTGTGTCACACAGGACCGCGGCGCATAAGCGGAGAGCCACAGTATTATTATTATTGTTATTATTATTATTAAAATAGTTCCTACTTTGTCTTGTCACTTAAATTTTCGCCTTTTCACATAAAAAATACAGAGTGTTGGCTCTATAAAAGCTGTTAGATAATAAAAGCTGAAATAACACCTCAACCGATCTCATTATAAACCATGCTCAAACTAGGAAGTTTGGCCTTTTATTTATTTCAGCAAATGTTGGTTCCAATTCTCTTTGTGTGCAATATCATGACACAATGCTTTTCCAAAATATTCTTCCCTGGTTGACTTCTCTACTATTGACGCACAGTAGAAATAGAGCAGCCCGTATTCTCACCGTACAACAAATATAGACCAAACTCTATCATCACCGTACGGTGAAAATAGACAAAACACTATTCTGACCGTACGGTGAAAATAGACAAAACGCTATGCTCACCGTACGGTGAAAATAGTCACTCCGAATAAATTAAAAGGTCTTCAGCGGGTAACTACTCAACATGTTTCAGAGCCTTTTACCCGTGGCTATGCAGAGTTTACCATAACGACAATTTACATCGGAGCTTATTTAGAATCCACCACCAATTTCCTGATGGAATAAGGCGTTACTATAGCATAGAAAATCACTGAATTGTCACAGCAGGTGAATGATAGGGGTGGTGGATTCTGAAGAACGGCCGACCCGGGGACTAATTCTGAAGAATAGCCATTTACGTCATGTCATTATGTCATTTATTTAGCGTTCCTAAATTCCAGCATGACCCTTCATAATCCTGTGGCATTCTGCTTATTTGCCGAGGTCCTGTATTAAATCTGATACAAAAGGTCGAAAAAATTCTTTCCCTGTGACCCAATCCCCATCTTGAAGGCTCAGGCATAATCCCCCTGCATTTCCTTGCCCTGTGCAAACAGTCATGGGAGCCACCTTTCCCTTGAATTTCCTTCCAAAAAACCTGTTATTCTAAGTAATTATGTTCTCTTCTAATTCTAACATTACACTTCTTTTCTCCCAACACCTTACCACGAAGTCCTGTACAGTTTTGAGTCCTTTCTTTCCTCGCCGTAAACAACCTGTGAAACCTAAAATCCATGTCACAGACCCACATGCTCATCTTCTTACTTCCTAAGCACCACACTTCCTCTAACCCTTACAGTTATAATCCTTGTTCTGCTATTCCCTGAACAGATTTTTCCTGGCTCTGTATGCATAACACCATACCAACTAATGGTCTACTGTCTTGTTTGCCTCCTTTGAACAAGCTCTACACTTACCATTGCCATTTCTACCTGTTGTCCAATTCTGTCTTCTCTTTTCTAAATTGATAACTCCTGCCTTACTCTTGAACAAAAGTTTGGGTCCTATCCCTCTATCCCAGCATGTAATTTTCTATGGATTCTTTAAAACATTTCATACCTTCACACCTCATTCACTTCAGAACTTAGCCAAGCTTTTGATGTGAGATGTATAAGGCCTGTTAAGGTTGGTACCCCCCACAGCAATTTTATTAAACCTATGTACAAAACGTTTACTTGTGAAATTTAGTTATTTGTGATTTCACCACCACAATGGGGGTCTATTGTGCCCGTCCTCCTTAAGGTGGCAGATCTGTAGCCAGCACCTCTGATCACTTTTTAATGTTTTTTTGGATAGTTTGATACTTAAACTACATGCTTCCAAACGCTCAGATGTGTGAACATAAAATTTATATGAGATAACTGAGCTCAAAACTTATTTATACTGAAGAGTTTTCAGCAGTGCTGACCACATGGGTTTGTTTGCATAAGCATGATAATGAACCATGTCATTGTTTGCACAGTCATTAGTCCATGACTCCTGGCAACCAGGTAAGCAACTGACAAGGGGTCACTGATAGGGAACAGGAAACCATTAGCCATGGAGAGAACAATGGGCCAGTTCAGACTAATCACTACCATTGTTCTTAATACTTCTATTGATGTAAAGACAAATCAGCACAATCCACTTACTGGACCCCAAATATGAAAAGCTGCATGTGAATCCACACCCAAGCATTATCCAAGTGTTGTAACTTTTGATGTTCCCAAGTTAAGAAAAAAATCGAGTTTTAAGCCACAAAATATATTCTTTTTTTTTTAATGACAACATCACAGAGGTAAAGCTACAAGTTTTTCACATGATAATAAAAACACAGAACAGAACAAGTGAGTATGTGTCATGTTACAGCCATAAATGTAAAAGAATTGGCAACATTTTCTTTCAACACAATTTTCTGGGAAGTGTTTTTTTTGGCAACCTATGCAATTTGTATCTCAACTCACAAATAAAGCGCCCTATTACATTTAAATCAATGGATCAAAAGAAAAATATATCCAAGAGCGGTTCCAAGGAATATTTTTTTTCTGACAACCCCTTCCCTGACTTTTGGAGCAATTTCTAGGGAGAAAATTTGCAATCTGTTAGGAGCAACTTAAAAATTTTATAGCTTTTTATTTATGCTATTTCAGGACTCATCATTGGATTTGATCCTGGACACTCACTAAATATATATACACACACACACACGCACGCATATGCACACACACACACACACTGTTACTGCCTTGGCTACTTGCCTTGTCACTTTTGCCTATATATATATATATATATATATATATATATATATATATATATATATATATATATATATATGTATGTATGTATTTCTAATATCTCTTGATTTCAATTTGAAAAAAAGATAATTTTGTGTGACTACTGCAGGAAAAATGTGAAATCGTACGAAGTCAGGAAGAATACTACAAAAATCTCAAAAAACATCCAATCCCGCCCTCCCCCCCCCCCCCCAAAAATGGATGTGTAATAATCAGAAAATGTATAGGTTTACTTTACTTGTGAAAAAATTAAATGGGCAATATTGATCCAAAGTTGCCAGTCTCACTGCCCACTGGCTGCAGATCTGCCACCTTAACACAACTTCATGTAAAGCGTTTACTTACTCTCCCCCCGCACCAAAAACCCAGTGGGAAAAGTGTCAGGAAGTTACAATCCATAGGTTACAAGTTCTGGAGGAAACGAGGGCGTGGTGGGCACCTATATATTTATAACGGGGCTGTTGTCTGGTTAGGCGAAGAACCTTCTATGCATTCAGCGTTCTTTTTACCTCACTTCTTGTCTCCAGTCTTTGTTCCATCCATCTGTCACTACATTCCCTATATATGTTTTCCAATCCTTTCTGCTAACTTATCTATGTCCTTTCTGCTAACTTATCTATGTCTTTGACCCATTCATTTGTACTGTAACAGCATTATTATATATTTCCATGCACCACCCGTCCTCGCTTACTGATTGTAAATACTGTGTCTGCAGTAGTTCAACTTGGCTTTCAAGAGGCTCAATCATGAAAAATCTGGAATGTCATCAGGTCACAGTGACACAGAATGTGGACATGTAATTTGTGTTTTCATTGTGTGTCTGACCAGCTTTTGCTGACTGCCTTGAGTACAATAGACTCTTTGTCGTAACATGGACTGTAACTTTAAAAAAAAGTTATGCAATTAAATTTTGTCATGACAGACTTCTTTCCATATTGTAGTCATGATTGTCAGAATTCTTCTGCCACCACAAAGAGTTCTTCCAGCTTCACATGCATGGTTATCAAACTTTGTCTGTCGTGTACCTTTCCTTTTGATTAAAATTTGTACATTACAGCGAAGATGTTACCATGGTAACAATGCCACAGAGGGGGAGAGACCTGAACTGCATAAAATGGTGACAGACCAGGGCAAAGCCCAGCTGCCTACAACAAAAGAGGTATTGACAGAGCATCTGTATGCCTTGGTGAGGGAGCTGGAGCCAAACTATGCAGATAGACTGACTGGCATGTTAGCTGACTGCAGCAATGAGGAGATGCTGAACATGCTTGAAGATTCAACATTTCTGAAATATCGCTTACAAAAAGCACTGATTACTTTAAACAGGTCAGTTTTGTGCTTGTAACTTGTCCTGTAAATTTTGAATAATTCTGTTGCATAGAGTTCTTGCGAAATATATACCAATGCCCAAAGAAAGTATTTTCCGGAGAAAAATCAATCAGATTGATGAATGTATTTCTTGAAACTAAGAGAGAAAGGCTGCAAAACAGACCTGAAATTACCCTGAACAGTGTGGTTTGACATACAGGTGAATTTGATTAATTTTGAAAAATAGGTCATAAGTTAAGAGTCGAGTAGTTGTAATTAGCAATGGTATAACTAAGTTGTACCTGTATTAAAAACTGCATTCAAGTCAAACTGCTGTAATTTGGTTTTATTTATTTGCAGTCATTTTGCATCATTAAAAGGT
>CAXHWN010000937.1:1547062-1612062 GCA_964020975.1 Hermodice carunculata | reverse complement strand
ATGGGGAGTCACAATGATGTAAAGCCACTTGACAAGAGGAAAGAGGAACTGGGAGAAAAGTTGTTTGAACAAGTGGCTCTTATTGAATCTGAACTATGTGCTCAAATTACAGGTGAGTATGATAAGAGTGATTAAACTTGTATTGTGTAAATGGTTTTATATTAGATGGTTTTTCAATTTTGTAACTTAGATATTCGAACTTATTTTTTGCAAAATTAATTGGCACACATTTGCATAGCACAAGTAGCTTGATCAATATGAAAATTTGTTCCATTTTGATATTGATCGGTATACCTTTTCTGACATGCAGGAAAATTTGTGAAGATGTGATGCCATGCATATTGTATTGGGGATTGTATCTTGATCTGAGAGGATCACTGAGTCATGTGGAATATTTTTTTCCGCTCGTATATGATGAGAACAAAATGTAGGTATCATTAAGTTAAAGCATTTCTGTCTAAAACCAACCAAAACTGGCTGATGGTCAAATGTACTGTGCTTCAATGCTCTTTATTAATTATAACAGTAATTAAAAGCAGTTTGAATGAGAATTGTAAGTGAGACCTATCAAGACAATATGCCCCAGCCTGTTGACCTGCCGGGTCAACAGCTTTCCTTCGTGTGAATCGGGCATTCATGTCAAGGAAAGCTGTGAACTTAATCTTAATTAAGGGTGTGGTACACTTTTACAGCACTTTACCCAGAAAATACAACTTTCCTCCAAACATGTCCTCATATACACAAGACTCCTTATTTGAGGTCATATAAATGACAGGTGTGGTACACTTTTACAGCACTTTACCCAGAAAATACAACTTTCCTCCAAACATGTCCTCATATACACAAGACTCCTTATTTGAGGTCATATAAATGATACATGTATATCTTCTAAAAGTGCACATTTGGATTAAGCTATTAATGAAGTCCCTGTAAGTGTTAAGAAATAGAATTTTAATTGCTTAATTAAAAAACTTTAATTTGACCTGTTTTTGCAGAAAAGACAACACACACACACACACACACACACACACACACACACACACACACACACACACACACACACACACACACACACACACACACACACACACACACACACACACACACACACACACACACACACACACACACACACACACACACACACACACACACACACACACACACACACACAAAAGAAAACAAAAACAAAACAGTGCAAACACCAAAACTGGAAAACATTATTTTCTTATGGAAAATGAAACCGTACTGTTCTAGCAGGAAAACCATATTTTAAATTTTGGATAAGGGTTTTTGTTCAAAATTTTCAGAAGGTTTAGATTAAAAGTTAAATTTTTAAAACAATTTAAACAGGAATTAAATTTCAACTTAGTCCTTTTTCAAAAAATTAAAATGCAGTTTTGGAGAGCATTATGTTTTCTGTCATTTGACACCATAAATTATATCTGATTTTTTTTTTAAATGCTATTTTCAATTTTATGCAAAATCTAAGAATTTTACTTAAAAATTAATTACACCAGTAGTGATATTAAAATTTTATATTCATCATATGTACCAGAATCAAACTTGATGCTATGTTTTCTTTCAGAAAATATATATACTTTTTAGGGTGTTAGATGGTAACCATAGACAGATATTAAACATTTATACATGAGAGTCATAAAATATACCACACTCTGAAAAGGACGAGGGCTAATTGTTGTCCATTGAAAAAATGAATACAATTCCTAAGCCTCCTTGTTGATAGATATTTGCAAATAAAATCACCATGGATTTTTAAGGGTCAGCCCCATGGGGGGACCCTTTATGTTTTCGGGTTGTCTTGTCTGTCTGGATGTCCGTCTGGATTTCCGTCCATCCAGATGTGCACATTCTCATTACTGTGATATCTACAGAATGCCTCCATGTATTTTGCTTAAATTTGGCAATATGCTTACCTGATTAGATGAAATTTTTAGATTTTGGTGTCACCATGACCTAATTTGAGCAAATGGCAGCCTAACTACATGGCAGACCCTTCAGTCAACTCTTTGCATTTAAGATATTTCTGTCTCTTTTTTTTTAATTTTCAAGGTCCTGCCAGGGCTGTGAGTTTAAAATTAGAGAACAAGCACAGATTTCATAAAGTTTGACTGTGAATTTTTCATACAAGAACTACATGTATTCCAGGTATGTTGCTGGAGTTGGATGAATCCACCTTGGATCAGTTTATACACAAACCAGACCAGCTGAAGGCTGCAGTGGCGAAAGCCAAGTCAGAGTATCTGCTACAGATACACCCAGATACTGTGTGTAGCCAGCAGGACTTGGGTGACCAGCTCTACCAGGCTGTGCTGCATTACTGCCCTGATCAGGCTGCCAAAGTAACTGGTGTGTATTACAACATACATGTAGGTCATAGGTTGTGCCTGGAAAAAAAACTTCAGTTTATCCCCAAGAGAAAGATCGATGTACTATTGCTTGTTAACAATCTCACTTGTATTCACATGCTTTATCTAAAATTGTTACTTATTTGATGCTTAAGATCATTCAAAATCATTTTATGATTTTGTACAATTTGGATATACATGTACATGTATATTGACGCTATCCTTTATTCTGATGTCTCAAAATGGGAAACTTCTGAACCTTATATGAAGAATATGAATATTCCAAAACTTTACAACCAGTAGACAGAGTCAGCAGACTGTTGTAAATGTAGTCTCTGAACCTTGAGGATAGAATAGGGAGCTGGAGCCAGGACATCAGCTTCATAAAGATGTATCTGTATCTCTCATTGTTGGTAATTAAATTAAAACTAGCGTATATGGTAATACTCGAAAAATTTGTATCCTTTTGTAATTGTTAAAATGTAATTATCATACAGTTGACAGACTTAAAATGACCGTTGCACATTACTTCTGGATCAGTATGATAATTTTAGCTCATTTGCATTGTTTTTCTTTAGTTGTAAGAGAGTGGAGGCAAATGAGTCCAGAAACTCTTTTGGATTAGGCTCCACAGATTGAAAGTAAAATATTTGAGTGTTTAATAAATGATGCATAGGTGAAAAAAAAAAAGATGCAACACAGGACTGGCAGATGAATATTGTTGAATTGTTGTTCCATGTAGTCATACCTGATGCCTAGATTGCAGTAGATATAATTGTTATGTTCAAACCCTGTTGTCTTCATGTGTAAACTGTACATGTATGTCTGAAGTTACAAATCTGTTAAAACATAATATACATGTTGATGATAGATATGCCTAATATGTTACCGTGGTTACAGGGATGCTGCTGGAGCTGAAACAGTCAGTAATACAAGAGTTGCTATGGAACCCAGCAGAGCTACAAAAGAAGGTGCAGTGTGCACTAGATGTCCTTAAGACCACCAATAGCTGATACAGAAGTGAACCAACACATGGGTCAGTGACTATCGCGTAAATGTATCAGTGACATTGTGCATGAGTGACAATAGCAGTGACTGTTAAATGTATCAGTGACATTGTGCATGTGTGACAATATAGCAAATGAAAACATGCATATAACATGTATAAGGACAGAGTGTCAGTGATGGCACTGTGCCTTTGTGACATCAACATGTCACTGAAAGGGACATGCCGCTTTGGGAGCAATATGCGTTGGTGACCACACTTCATATGTCAGATACAGCAAGGTGCTGATAACGTGTCCATGACAGGAAGATATTTGACAGAGGCGCCACTATACCTCGTTGACTCATCAACTGCCTCGTGTGTCAGTGACAACAGTGTGTGTTCTGCTGGTGCATACATGTGTGCCCTGGTGACAGCAACATGCAGCAGTGACAGAAGTCTGTATGTTGATAGCTGTATTTGTGCTGGTATTGCATGAGTGTATGCCCTAGTGACAGCAACATGTAGTGAAGACTGGAACATTTTTTTCTATCGGTACATACATGTATGTCCAAGTGACAGTAACGTGTAAGTCCATGAAGTAACATGTTTGTAGCTCAATGTCATCAACACATCTAGTGATGGCATGGCAGAATTCAATTAAAACTATGCATATCATGTCTCAGTGACAAACAGTACGTGCCTCTGTGACAGTGGATTGTACTTCTTTGACGGTAATGCATGTCATGTGCCCAGAATGCTTTAAATCTGGGTGCTTCTGGTCTTTACATATTTTAAGCTTCTCCCGAAAATCCTCTTGTTATGGTGTGAACAATTTGAACTTTTAAAAGATTGTGTTTTCAAGGTTATGTCAACATGATTTAGGTAAATATTTATTGTACATGTATAGTAAAGTCACATAAATTTATTTTATTTGATAATGTAGCCTGTGTTTTTGATTACAGAAGACTGTGTTAACATTTTTTTTAATGCCACGTATGCTTTGAACTTAAGCCTTTCTTGGAGTAACCAGCATGAAATGTTTCATGTTTTCCAATGTAGTAGGGAATCTTCTGACAGCATTATCCATACAACTGAAAACAATTACAAACTACTATTTTTTTTTTAGTCAAGCAAATGGCAGGTTTCAAAGCTGTCTTTCAAATGGGACACAATATATGGAACATATGAATATAATATGTTTAACCCTTTCCCCCTTGAATAGTTGGGCACCAATTGTCCAACCCATGCCAAGGAAAGCTGTTGATCTGGGGCATGTGATCTTGATAAGTCTCGTGTATGTTTTTCATCCAAATTTTTTTCACAAAACTTGAAATTAGTTGAAAACACAGAAGCAGACGACATTTGACCACCAGCCGGTTTTTGCCGGTTTAAGGGGAAAAGGGTTAAGTAATGTCATTGCATCAGTATTAAACTGTCCTGTGTACTGCCATTGTCCAGCACCAATATGACAACATAATACTGTGGCAAGAGGAGGGAGTCTCTCATTTGACAGTAGGAGGGGTGTCACTGAGACAAGGGTCCACATGGCACTGTGTTTGTACACCAGTTTGGCTATAGTGTGAATATTGTTAAGCAAGACATTTTTATTGTTTATCAGAATAACACAATGGAAACATTGATTGGTAATGTTTCATTGCATGAATTCTGCAATTGCATGTGGGTTGGAAATGTCAGCAGCCTCTGACGAGAAATAGGGATTTTTTGCTACCATGGATGAGATTTTGACATTTAACGAAGAATAAAGAGGTAAATGGATTTTTATGAGGCAGATTGCCAAAAATCAGTGAAATATCCTGTTGAGAAAAGTTTATACATACATGCATATATATATATTATATTATATATATATGTGTGTGTGTGTGTGTGTGTCTGTATTTATATATATATATATCGCATAACTGGAAAGAGTGGGTTACAGCATATACTAGTCTGGCCCAGTTTTATTTACAAAGTTAAAAAATACAAGGGAAAAAATGGGAGACTCTAGCCATGTGGAGGAAATTTGAAGGTTATGGAATAAATTGGGTGGAATGCATAAGTGACAACTTATATTTTATGGATTGTAGAATGAACAGATATTTGATTGCATGCCAAGATCACTTGAGCAAAGGTCTTAATACTTGACAGTTGCCTTAGGTCTGATTTAATGTCATTTAAAATAAGTAAAGGGCTAATGACATAAGGCCTACAAAATACAGGTGTGAAAGTCTTAACACTTGACAGTTGCCTTAAGTCTGATTTAATGTCATTTAAAATAAGTAAAGAGTTAATGACATAAGGCCTACAAAATACAGGGCCTGCTTTCTTCTACAATGTATTTGATGTTAGATGGAAACATCTGAATAACGTTTTTGTACATGTATATTTTGCCCATTCTGCAGAAATAAGGACAAAATAGTATTCCAGGAGTATAACTCATAACTCAGAACAGAAGCCCATTCAATTTGTGTCCAGTGCTGAGCTCCCTGATACATGTATTTATTTGGAAGGACTGTGTGTGCTCTGAATGTGTACACATATTAAGTTTGCTAACATTACAGGCATAGTTTTAATGTCATGTTCCAGTGGACATGAACCTCATGTTTGATCTGTATATTGGTTTTGGAAAGGGTTGCAGGACATTTGACTTTTTGAGATAAATGTGATTCATTGTGTATCATGAAGTTTCATAATGGACCAAGTCCACCATATTGTAAAACTTGAGTGGTGTACATGGTATTATATATGCAATAAATCTATTGTTTTAATTCAGAATAAGAAACAGTACTACATTTACCGGAGGTAAGTGCTGTACATAAATGTGTGTGTGTGTGCAGAACATTTATTTGATGAAAGAACTCATTGTTACTATGTTGTTTGAAAATTAAGTGGATGGGTGTAATATATGCCTGTGAGGACATTTTTAGCTAATCAGTTGTTTGGATTGACTATTTCATCTCATTTCTTATCAAGACACTGGGTATTGGGACCCCATTTCTATGCTGTAAAGCTCTGTGCTGCAGACTTTAAATTCACTATATTTTGCTGTATATGTCAAATATATAGCATTTTCCTTGGCATGTGTTGGGCACTTAGTGCCCAACTCATGTCAAGGAAAGCTGTTGACTCAGTCTTAATTCAAGGGAGAAAGGGTTACAGCTGAAGCACGCCTGACGAGAAACTTCATTTGTTATGAAGCCTGTTGAGAATTGGAATATCACGACACAAACATAATGCAAATAAGAACAGTATGTCAACATAAATGAAATACAGTGTTCTTACATTTCCACCTGAACATTGGAGCCAATCATCTTGGGCAGATATCAATCCCATGATACAACAGTGATGATACTGTGTCCTGATAGACAAGTTAATATCAATATTTATACTTCAGTGTTTAAAATTGTTTGATTGGCTGTATGTGGACTTGGATGTTTTATATTTTGACGGTTACAATCGTGTGATTAGTTGAGATACATAACAGTTGACAGAGGTTTATTTGTCAAAGATTTTCAAACCAGCCATAAGAGGTTACTGTGCCATAATTGCTGTAAAGATGGCAGTGTCCAGGCAAGACTTTTCTACAATGTATGTAACACTTAGAACAACCATAACTTACTGATCTGATCTGGATAAGTTTTACATCAAAATATTTTCATTTGAGGGGCTATAAACTTACTTTGCGTGAGATGAAATGTAATTTACAAGTTGACCTCTTCAGGTGAGGAACACAGATTGATGAAAACATCAAGAGATGATGTTGCATGTGCATATATGTGTTGATTTAGACACCTTTGAAGCAAGACAGGCAAGACATCATAAATTTACTTTGCAAAAAAAAAAACATCGAGAGATGATGTTGCATGTGCATGTATGTGTTGATTTAGACAGCTTAGAAGTCCAGCCTGGTCTCATTGATTCTTACCACCGATACTATTCAGTTACATTATGTTGTTCATCTCATCATAAGTTGTAATATTAAATGATGTCAGTATGGTGTAATGACGTCAATAAAGTATATTTCTGTACAAGTTTGTAATGTTGCTTGTTTATTAATCAACTTGTACATTTTCAGAATGGACTGAAGTTTTCTTTTGGGGCTCATTGTCAGATTAACCCTGCGTATTATGTGACTGAGTCAACAGCTCTATTCAGCACAGCCTGGGTGCCAGGTGTCCTGGATGTGTCGAGGAAAGCTGTTGACCATTGATCTGTTGTCTTTGTAAAGCCATCCCTGAATTTTTGTTGGAAAAATATATTTAGAAAGGACAATATTCAATAAAAGGGCTGAAAAAAAATCTGATATTGCCTTTTTCTGTGGATTGGTTTCACATGGAAGGTGATAAATACTGAGAAAGTTACTTGATGCATGTGGTCATAGATTCCCAGTATCCCTCATCAAAACTGATTTAGAACTGACCCTCTCTCTGAGTGGTTTCAATGCAATGTTGTCATCAACCAATCAGATGATGGCACTGTGGAAGCTGCCTAGAATGTAGAAACTGGTCAGTCTGTATGCCCACAAACACCAAACTTCCAAAACTTACAGTAAACATTGTAACTTGACATTATTATGGATACCAATAAATAGCGAATCTTACATGGCTTAAACTGAGTTACTATTTTTGTCGCCTGCCACTAAAGGTGGCATAGGGGGACCTAGAGTTAGTGAGGATAGGGGGCTGTCCGTCTCTCCGGGAGCATATCTCTACAACCATGAGAGATAAAATAATGAAATTTATACCAGAGATGCATCATACCACAGGCATGTGTGCTCTTTGTTGCTTTTTGACCTCCACCTATTTTCAAGGTCACAGGGCCCCAAAACATAGCCATTTTCGAGTGTCTGGCAGCATATCTCTAGAACCCTTTGAGATAAAATAATGAAATTTATAGCAGAGATGCATTATATCAAGGGCATGTGTTCCATGTATTGCTTTTGACCTTGACCTATTTTCAAGGTCACAGGGCCCAAGAACATATCAATTTTTGTGCATCCAGACATGCTGTATACATGGTATAGCTTTCTTCTATATTCTCATGCTTTGAATGCTTGCTTGTAGTGACATCCTAACTATGGTCATGGGAAGATATGGTGCCCCTGTGTGTAGTGGCACCTATACCCCTGTGTGTAGTGGCACCTTTGAATGCTTGCTTGTAGTGGCACCCAATCTATGGTCAAGCAACAACTTTTGCAAAATATGGTGACGGGGGACATAGATCCCTTGGATCACTGTGTGCACTCATTCGCTCATGAGGGATCTGTCTGGTTTAACTGTTGGCAGGAAAATCACAAGTGATTGAAGGTCACAAGTGATTGTCCCACCCCCTCCCACAACTGCCACCTTGAGAGAGAAAATACTAAGCTGCTCTCCAGCCAGGTAAAATTTTGTTTACTCTCTGTTTAATGGGGTATTTACCCGCCAAAAATATGCCCTAGGCCCACTTTCAACGCCAAATCGGATGAGCCATGATCGTTTATCTTCCTCCTAGTTGTCCCATGTTACATGATGTAGGCCTATAATCACACAGCTCAGCCCACAGGTGCATGTTTGAGTTTGTCTATATGGTAATGCACTGCATCAATGGTGCAGGCACTTAAATTAACAACATTGAAGTCATGTGATGTACAGTGAGTTACTACTTTGATTTTCACTTTACAAATTGATACTCCATCCCCACAAATAGAATAAATATCAATTTTCATCCTTTCCCTCTTGAATTAAGACAGATCAGGTTTTAAGTCTTAGTCAAATGCATTCATTGGCATCAGTTAACTGCTAAGTACCCAACCCTGCCTCGGCAAGCTGGGACATTCGCTGAAACTGCTCAGCCAATTGCTTTGAAATTGCATAGGAACACTTCTGGGGGCCCCTGGACCTTAATTTCTTTAAACAGGTGGTGCTGCAATTAAAAATAAAAAATTGTTAACTAATTTTGTGTGTTAAGGTTATTTTGGACTTCTCCAAAACCATCTCTCAGATTGTTCTCAAATTTTTTGGGGGAGTGGGTAAAACAAACTTATTCATGAGGTGGCGATACTCTGGATCCCTGATTTTTCAGAAAATTTCTAAATTCTGTAACTTGTCCATAAGTGCTTGCTTTCCTATTGATTACTTTATAAGTCAATGGAGACTGTAATGCAAATTCACATTTTTGACTTCTCCAAATCCATCAACCACATTTACTACCAACTTGGTGGGGAATGACTTAGGGTTGGTCTTTACCAATTTGCTCAAGTGGCCATGCTCCAATGATTTTAAGATATTTTACAAATTTTCTTGTTCATTTTTCAGTAGACCTTAAAAAAAATTCTCTGAAACCACTCAGCTTATTGATTTGTAATTGCACTGGACATCAAGATGTTAATTTGTTCAACAGGTGGCGCTCTAATTTTCTGCTTTTTGAGAATTTTTGTGTGTTTTCACTTTTTTTTAACTTTACCTCCCAAACTGTAAGCTGGATCCTCTTTAAATTAATTGAGATTGTACATGGACTTTATCGCCACCAAATTTTGTCACTACATGGTGGTGCTGTCATTTCTTGTTGATATTTTTAACAAATTATCAAAATTAGGAAAATTGGGTAAGGGGATATGTACTTGTTATCAACAGTGCTTATGGATGATATCATTCACAGGACCACTTCATTCTTTGCATGCAAGCTAGGTCAGCTGAGCACAGGACTCCCACAGACCTCGTTTCCATTTTCGTACAATTTTTGTGTGTGTTTTTGTTATTTTCACCTTCTTCTCGAAAAACATTACTAAGATAGTTCTGAAACTCAGTGGAAATGTACTTTGTGGGAGAAGTACATCAAGTTTGCTGTGAGGTGATGATGCTCTGAATCCCGGATTTGAAACAGATTTTTCAATTTGGGTACCTGTCAGTGAATGCATGCATTCCTGTTGATTACTATGGGAGTCAGCCAGGATTGCAAGGGAAATTCACAGTCTGTGCATGTAAGGTCAGCTGAGCACAGGACTGTCACAGACTCATTGCTTTCAAATACTGATGAAATTAGTTAAAAACATTGAGACAGATAATATCTGACCACCAGCTTCTACAAGAGGAAAGGATAGAAGTGAAAAATAGTTTTGACTTTGGATATTTCCATTGAAAACCACTCGAAAAAAACAAATCAAAAAACAAAAATAATAATAACAATCAAAGTTGGGACATTTTGTATCAAATTTTATTTGATCCCAATGTGATTATCTGAGAGGTCATTTCCTTGTCAGCTAGTTGCTTCAGACTCCAAACAAAGAGCGACCTAGTGTTCATCACCAGCCCAAAATGCATGGAGATGAGTTAACTTGATCAGTGCCAAATGCAACTAAAGCCAAATAACTTAAAAAAAGAACTGCTCGGACTTCTGACAAGGATGCTAAATTCATGTTCCTTATGAAAATACATTTCATTCAAGTACCAGCATGCCTGTAGTTACACAGAATATTATAGTCCAGGTCAACAGCTTTCCTCAGCATATTTTGTGTGCATTGTGCCCAAAATGTGGCACTGTGAGAGTTAATAGTTTTGTCAAGAGGAAATGCCTTTCTGGAACATTTGATCAGGCAATGCATACAAATCATTAATTAATCCTTCTTTGCTCAAAGCAAACACAAGTGCCCAAATGTTTACCGCATTTTTGCTAGAGTAATCTCAAAATGGGAAACTGATTGGGTGTAAAGTGTCCGAGCTACACTAAATTTCCTTGATCAACTCAATTAATTTTTTCCTTGCTGAATGGATCAAGTTCCACATAATTCTTCACTACACATCTTCTGTCCTGTCTCCACATGGGCAGTTCTATAGTTTGCCTTTGTAAAATGGTGTGTCACTGATTGGTAATTTTTCGCCACCAACTATCAGCTAAAAACTAGGGACATGTGATTACCACTGGTCAGGGTGTTAACCATCCACTTCCTTGTTGATGTATGGCCCAAAAGAGGCAGGTATCCTCGTGGTTTCCATACCCTAATAATACATAAAATCTTGGTGTAACCATGGTAACCAGGCACACCAAGTGGAGTGTAACAAGACACACAGTGCTTCGTTTGCTCAGAAGCCAAATTATGTTATTCTAATGTGGAAAGGTCGTTGCTTCTGGCCATGAGTTTCTCCTTGCCTTTCACATGTCATGAATAGTACAACACTCTGTATCCATGAATGTGTTAAAAGATAGGAACTACATGCATAAACAAGTTCATCAAGCACCACTGAACTGGCAAAACCGGTTGAACTAATACAGTAAAACTTCCACAAAGTGGGCACCCTTGGGACGGGCGCATGAGGCCCACTTTAGGGAGGTGTCCACTTTACAGAGGGTCGGCCATTTTGGGTTGTGTGAATGAGCAACAAAGAGATAAGGGAGAGGCTATACATATACATGCATACACACCTACATGTATGTACATTTATATATACATTTATGCAGATACATGTATCTAAATTCCACATGAAATAATGAGAAAAGATGTGTTTTCAATATTTTCCCCTTATTTCTTGAAAAAAAAATCAATTAAATATCAACTACATGTACTATGTAGAAAAATAAGGTCAATAGACTACTTATGAAGAACAGGTCCCAGCTCAATGATTACCAGTGGGCACATCAAAGTATCAAACTGAAAGGTTGAGCAAATCACTGAGCTGACACTCATCCACACACCAACTTGCTTTCCAGTAGTCAATTGTTCTCTCCATTTTGATACCTTAATCCTATGATTAATCCACAAAGCTGTCAAAAATCATTGTGGACTAAAACAACTGTTATGCCCTGATGCTTTGCTGA
Organism: Hermodice carunculata; assembly: GCA_964020975.1. Lineage (NCBI taxonomy): Eukaryota > Metazoa > Annelida > Polychaeta > Eunicida > Amphinomidae > Hermodice > Hermodice carunculata. The sequence goes on along the minus strand of CAXHWN010000937.1, from coordinate 1,599,912 downwards.
TGCTGACCTATACATGTACTGTACTCTGTTATGATGGGGGATTATATTAGGTGCTGAGCACTGATAGAAAAATGACACTTGAAGAATTGATTTTAAAGGTGGTAACTCCTGATGCAAAAAAATAACACTTTTACAAAGTAAAATATTTATAGGACAAAAGAATAGTGCCCACTTTAACAGATTTTGGTACCTGGTTAGGGTGCCCAATGCCCAGATAAGGGAGGTGTCCACTTTATAGAGGTGGCTCTATAATGTCAATAGGAAAAATGAAATGGGACCGAAGAAAAGTGCCCACTGTAAGGAGGTGCCCACATATGGAGGTTTTACTGTACTGCACAAAAAACAGAGCCAGACCCTCACTTTGTTTAACAAAAAAAAAAAAAAAATGCATAAACAAGTCTTTCAAAAAGAATCATTTTCCACATATCCGTTTATTATAACTTCACAAAACATGTTCCAAGTTTACATGATATGGATACTTCAAAGTTCAAGTGTAGCACGTATACGGTTATACATTATTCCTTTCCTGCATTCGCCACCTCATGAAAAATGACTCTCCAGCACTGCTGCATTGGGTTGTTTTTCCTTAAAACTGAAGTGAATGAATGAATAGAAATTAAGTTACCATGCACAATTCATAGGGATTTTAAATCCGTGCATTTTTTTCATGGTGTTACCAGTTGCAGGATTTTTTTTTGTTTGTTTTTGTTTTTGTTTTTTTTTTAGTTAAAAGGCCTAGCTGGCTTTGAGCTCTCAACCAGTCACTACATATTACCACTTAATCAACAAGTTTCCATTCAATGCTAAAATCTGTTTTGAAGATCATGATCAATTTGAGCCACAGAAACAGCGTTAACTGTTTTCAAATATTTTCCACACGTACACCCTTCGCAAGAACCAGGCACATTATCTGGTTATATAAAATACAACAGCACCAAGCAGTCCATCAGTAATCTTCAAGATACAGTAAGAAAATACTGCTGTGGGCTTTTCTTTTTTTCAACAATGAATACCCTTCAAGGATTAAGAACATGTCCACATACTATATGTATGACCACATACATGCACGTGATCACAGATGACCAAATTCTACTGTGCCAAATATTAAATGCCAGTAGCCAAACTGTCTCTGCAAGCATGCTGATTTATCACAATTTTTTATATGAGACTTTTTGGTTTCCGATTGGCTTATCCCAGTGCTACTAACAACACACAAATGTATTTCCCAATACATCCACATCACAATGAAAACTGGTGGTATACAATGTAAATGATGTAACCGGCTGGGGGATACAGCAGGATTCTTGCTTGATTGCACTTGATACCCCTACACAATTTAGTTCTCTATTAGCCACTAGATGTCTCTGTCTTTGCAGATGGCTAACAGCATTGGGGCCAGTGAGTCAGCGCAGTGCAGTGCTATACACATATCATGAACTGATTGCTTGAAAAAAAAAAAAAATGTCCGTCACTTTTTTAGTGTGGAATACAGAGAGTATGATCTCCCCTGAGACAGCTGTATTACCCTCAGTTGTTGCCCCAGGTAGTTCAGCTGTCGGGGTGGGTGGGTGGGAGGGGGTAATAACCCCCTGTATTCCACACTTAAACAGTGAATAACTGCTACTTTCCTCCCTCTCAATAAAACACTGTATAAAGGAAGGAACCTGACAGCCAAAGCATCCAACTAATTATTCATATGTTAATTAATTGAACATCTGGCACTTAAGAGGTTTCCCTAGGTGTTAAAAGCCTGTAAGGTTGATGACAAAAAGTTCACGTTAATAAAAGTTGACCACATATGATAGCAGTGCCATTCTGGTATTCACTGTGACGTCACCAGCTCCTTCAGAATTCGGTGGCAATACAGTTGATAAAGAATTCCCTACTCATGTTAAAACAGACTGCTTTGCATGTCAAGCTCCAAAGATAATGATGTTCTTTATGACATCATGTTCAAAGATCTGCACAGGTTACAATCCAGTGTGAAACCAGCTTCTAACGTTGAAAGAAGTTGTGCAACAGGTGAAGTTGGAGCGATATTTTGGCAGGTTTGTTTTACACATGATACACAGGATTGTTATGCTGTGTAGTCACTACCCTTTCTCGTGGGAGCATTACTAATGTGCACACCTTTCTGTGCCGGAGCATTACTAATGTGCACACCTTTCTGTGCCCTGTGACTGGCCTCTGCCAGTTTGCCAATCCAAGACTACCCAGGATCATTGTGGGTGCCATGTTACTGAATCAGGATGCATCCTAATTGTTTTTTTTGCGTGTTTTTTGGTTCGACACTGATGATGACCCAAGTTATTGAATCCCTTGGCCCTAGTTTTCCTTAACACTGCAGATCCATGTTCACGGTAGGATATCAACAGATCAATACACAAGCCTGAACTTTATAACTGATGGAATCTTAATGTTTCCAATGAGAGTTGCCGGACATCCTGTACCCTCCTTGATATTTTACATGCTTCATAAACATATTTATTTACATTTAAGCAGTCCCTCTCTCATAAGCCCCACTTTTCCCATGTATCAAGTATGTTTTTTTTTTTACTTTATCCCTCCCCCCCCCAAAGAAAGGCCATCCCTCTCATGAGGCCACATTTGGGTTGCACTTAGGGTGGCCTTTTAAGAGGGGACCACTGTACACTTGAGCTGAAAATTACGAAGCATTACAAGTGCACAAAAAATTTATGCCCCATAACAATTAATTAGTGGTTGGTCCAGAGATGTTATACCATGTGATGTACATATATGAAGGTGGCCTGTATACAAAAATACCTGCCATTCCAGACCACCCCTGTTGCCTTGGTGTCACAAAGCTGATGATCTTTAACTCCAGGTAAACATGGAAAAACCACAAAAAGAAAGCAAAATTAATCAAGAGTCTGGAAAGGATCTTTCACAAGTCAAAGCACCAAATTGCATGTTTCCACCCCCTTTCTTTCTGTTAAAACAATCAAAGGTGATACAAAGGCATGAAACTGGGCCATGGAACAGTTTTCCACTCTCCTGTTTCTGGTTTGCAGTCAGCGCTAACCTGTTTGTCAGAGTTAACTGCTATAACATCAATAAACATAGCTCAACATGCACACTTTTAAATACACATGTACCATTACATGTACATGCACGGAACTTGCACTGAGAGGTCATTTTCCATCACAAACAACATGCAGTACAATATTTTGGTCAAACCTTTGAAACCTATAACAACAGTTATAGTGGCACCCATAGTACATGTAGTTCTTGCATGTTTGATGTATTTTAACAAAATACTAAGATTTCAGAATCATGCAGTCTTTGATGTGGATAAACTGACTTGCTTTTTTTCACTTCCAGCCTGGGATGTTCCAGTTGTACCGTTTGCACATTTTTTTATGATTTTGTAATTATCTGAACTTCTTTCTGATTCTGATACCAGTTTGAATATTAAAAAAATAAAAATAAAATAAACAATAAAAAATCAAAATAAAAAGATAACTGTCATCGCTAAACTTACACCATGATAACATTGTATTGAGGTCATTTAAACCAGCACAAGCTGGCGTCCATTTCTGATGGTTTAAATGGAATGTTTTAGATCAGTTTCACATTGTAACAAACCATATACTTATTTGAAATAAGTTGGTGTCTATAACAACAAGTTATACAGAGTTAATGGTGATGATGCAGATTTACTCAGCACTTTTTAAAAACTGAAATCTATTTCTAATTTTCTCAAAATGGCCTGATGACCAAAATGTTTGCTTTCTGATCTTGAAATTTGCTCACCCTTATTTCCAGCATCAGAGTACACAAAACATTACTACTGATGGCCTGATGCCATGTCCTATGATATGAAAATGACATAATCTTTACCCTTCTAGTAAGATCATCAAAATGCAAGAAGACCCACACTTGCTTCATTATAAATTTCACCACTAGGTGGCAGCATCACCTTGTCTTTGTTTTCCAGTGTTTGGCCATCACAGCCATACAAACATGTGCAAATCTACAATATAAACAGCTTGAACTAGGCAAAGCTCACAGTAGAAAAATCGTTTTTAACTCTTTCACCACTACAGTCCCTTGTAATCATATGTTGGAGGGGAGGAGGTGATCAAAGGTGATCAAGTGAACTTGTTAACAAGTTACAGGAAGGTATATTAGTGGCTATTTAAAATTTAAGGACTTTTCAAGGACCTTACTGCAAGAACCTGGATTTTCAAGGCCTTGACAAAGCATGTAGCAAATTCAAGCATGCTCAATGATTTCAAGGACCTGTATGAACTCTGGCTACAGCTGTTTGTCAGTGCACACTATGCAGGGTATGGCATGCCTGTATACGTAGGTAATGTTAAGTTGCATATTTTGCACATACATGCAATTGGAAAAAGGTGTGTAAAGTGACAACATGATAGTCTATTAAGATGTAATTATATTGTTAGACCCCTTTAATGTTGATGCACTAAATTAAAGGTACAATGCCCCCATGCTAAAGGAGCATACTTCTTTGCACAATTAGTTTGGCCCCTCAGTTTTCACAAATTTACACTGACATGATTTTCATTCACATTAGTTCTATTTTATACACCAAAAGAAGCAGACACAAAAATTGCCATTTTTTTTCTAAACTGTGCATTTACAATGTCAAGGTGCATGCACTTAAAGGACAAAAATCATTTGTTTTTTGCAGTGAAATTAAAAACAAACTCACAATTCTAGCACTACATTGTGTTTTAAACTCATGAATTTATTTTATTTTTCATGCACAAAAATTGAAAGTAAGAATACAGTAAAAATAACACAAGTTACAGTATCACAGCACAATATTTAACCCAGATAGTTCCCAAAATTTAATGCAGTAGTTTCATCTTCACTTTCTTTATTTATAAGTTTTCAGCTTACAGATACCACTATGATCCACTTCATGAATGCCAAATTATTAAACTATTGAAATACCAAGCAGGTGCCCCATAATGATTTTTCTCTGCTGAATCATACATGTATATGAATTAGAAAAGTTTGACCAGTTTCACCTCCTGTAGATCAAGAGTGACAGGGACATAATACCTGTAATGTGGCACATCAATAAAGAGTGAAAAATAGTCCATTTTTGTAACCCAGAGGTGATATATTTCAGGTCAAATCCTTTTACACAAAACTCCAGTGCTGTGCAACTCAACAAAAAAAAAAAATAAAAAATAAAAAAATAAAAATCATGTCTCGGGTGTTGTATATTATCACACACAAGCACTCTCTCTTAAGCCTGATCTGCTCTTATAATTAAAAAAAAAAAAAAAAAAAAAAAATCATGTCTCAGGTGTTGTATATTATCACACACAAGCACTCTCTTTTAAGCCTGATCTGCTCTTATACAGGGTTCTCCCCAGAGCCCTACAGCCCCCCCCCCCCAAATTGTAGGGCTGTGATCCTGAAATTAGGGCTTGACTTGGGCTTCCCATTACAAGGTATAGGACAAAAGGACTGCAATTCTTGAAATTTGCTCAAACTTGTTTAAATATGGGAATCCCATTACACTGCTAGGATTATCTGGGGAAAACCCTGTTTATAGCATAGTGGGGTAACATTATTATCTTTTTTAATGCCAAAATTTAAGTAATCTGATGCAGACTGATGATTCTGTCCATCCAAAACACATGTAAATAGACAAAGGGATTTTTCTCTGGCTCTTGACATAATTCTTTGAAACTGGAACCTTCTCCAACATAGATCTAGCATGTCACTTTCATATCTTTAGATATATCTGTGAATGGGTTTTTAAATTTTAAAATATATCTTATTTTTAAATGAATTCATGTCTCTTTCTAGATCACATTATTTCATTATTTGACTCCTAAGTTCAATCAGTTTATCTTTGCTTAATCAAAATACTACTTACATGCATACAACTGTTTTCCAAATTCATCTCACATGTCCATAAAACTGATAAATAAATCTTTTACTTTTTTTCAAACTCATCTAGACAATGGCACAACCCCCCCCCCAAAAAAAAAAAAAAAAAAACAAAAACAAAAAAACCCCTGCTCTTATTATAAGCATTACATGCACTGTGGAAAAAGTACCAGTTTCTGCAACTCTTCAGTGCCAGTCTTTACGACCTTTTGGTACCACCCTCCTCACTGCTTGTACCTATGAAAATTTGGTATCACATTTTACAAAAATTCTGGTCTCCATCACTTCAGTCTTTTTCATATGTTTACCCTGTTCCCAGTTGTCTGTCATCATGGAATTGTGTCTTCCAGGTACAGGTAGGACACAGCAGCTGCCAGTGCTGCCACAGCTCCCCCTAGTGCCAGTCCTGCAAACACATCATATCTTTGTGAGACAAGCATGAAGTTAAGTTTCAGTCGTCGTGTAGCGTCCAGCTGATAACAGTAAGTATACGGGCAACTGCTGCCGTAAAAATTTACACAATATACTGAACAGTTTTTACATGTATAACATGTACAAGTTTCTGTCGAAACATTTTCATGGCTTTATTTTCAAAAAAATAAATTCAGGGAAAAATATGTGGATAAACTAGACATCATTTCTTTTTAATGGCTTTCTATAACCGGGTTCCTTTTCCAATAAGGGAAATAACACAAACAAAGCTGAAGGACATAAGAAGCCTCATGATACGCTGAAATACTTTCTAGCAAAAAGGTAATAACAGATTTCAAGTCCTGTGTGACATAATGATTCAGTTTAGAATTTAAATCAATCGTCAGACCACTGAGGCAACCACTCCTGCCATCTCAGGCAGGAAAAACAGGAACAAACACAATCACCAACACTGCAAATATTTTACCCACCTGAATACATCAGGGCGAGTAACGAGTACAGAGACAAAGCCGGCATATGCAGTCCCCAAAGGAGGTTGTTGCGAAAGTTCCAGCCTAATTTACATGTACCTCCTCACTTGCAAAAATTTGTCTGAAAAAACATGTGGGGCAAACTTGACGTCCATTGAAAGACAGGCTAAGCAAACACCATCGTTACAAAAGAAACAAAGTGACCCCTCAACCATTGGGTTGACACCTTGCCCGAGAGCGACATGATGGACTTGATATTGAAGTTCATATACATGATGATTGTTTTGTGCCTGACAAGTTTCACAAGAAACAAAATTGGTTGCACAGCTCCTAACAGTCCATAGCCTTGCTTTGTACAACTCTTTGAACAGAAACAGATATCACACAGACAGAAGTCAGAATAGTGTGGCCAGCTTACCAATTGTGGTCCACGAGCTGCCAGACCTGGTAGAACCCGTCTGCGATTGTAATGAATCAGTTGAGCTGTCTTTTTCTGGTTTAATAAGATCTTCCTCCTCTGTACACACAAAGGAAACAAAAGCCCATAATAAAATAAAATGTCACACTTTGATAGCAAAGCTTCTCTTTAAGTGGCATGGTTCTTCCTACATGTCAAAGGTGTAACTTACAGTTCACTCATTTGACCTAATTTCCATCCTTTGGCAAAAAAAACCCAGGTGTTGACAGCGAGGATAATCATTTCTAACTTGTACAGTGGGTTAGATGATAGGGTTGCTATGACATAGAGAGTTTTTGATTTATTTCTGCCCAAGAATTTTGATATATATATATATATATATATATATATATAAACTTGTGAGATTAAAAAAGTGTGATGTCACTCAAGGTTAACACTTTGTGTACATAGTGTAGGGACATAAATATAGCTTCACCAGTCTAATCACATCAAATAAAGTGCTGGTGAGAGCAACCAATTTTACTGACTAGAATTAGTGATTGGGTACTCTACAGGGCATCTCTATTGAATTAAGCTTTTTAAAACCAAAAACAGTACACAGAAAGAATTTATAGTATGCAAAACACCTAAAATAGAGGTGAAATACATTGTATTGTGTTTGGGAGTCTATAAGGGTTTTAATGGACTTCTCTTTCAAAACAGGTTCCACTGTATTAGGCAATATTAGTTTATCAAATGAACCATCCATGTAAATGACCCCGTCAGTCAAACATACGTAATTAATTACTGGCAACACATACATGTTTGGGGACATTCTTCACTAATCACAAGCAAGTGGTACTTTGTAGAATCCATACAGCATGTGTTAGCTAGCACCTGACCTTGTTGCCATGGTATTGGCAGACCTCATTCATATTCCTCTTGGCAAAAGCTACACTGCATATGTATTAGCCTAGCTTGGTAAGTAATGGTCAAGTTTTTTTTGTAATTTGTTTGTTTGTTTTTTGTTTTTGTTTTTTCACAAACTCTTCATTGGACAGGCCATTTTGACTCTAATTTACACAAATCCACGAATATGAGTGCTTAATATAACATAAATATATGTAAACATATCCCTGTAGCTTTAATGTGACATATCCCTCTAGTTTTGATGTGGTGTAGTGAACCTTAGTAAAATGTTTGCTTTAAAAGTTAGAATTGTTTTACATGTTTTACAGACAGTACCTAAAATTCATGATATTTTCTGAGCAGGGCAAAATTGGAGAATACCTTAGACATAATAATTATTTTCAACACTTTATTTAAAACTTTACAGTATAATTTAGATTGGGCAAATCTTTAAAGGCAATAAGTAACAGAGGAAGAAGCCTTTTTCCTCATCTTTTTGTCACAGCACATATACATGGATACAAATCTACCATCTGCTCATTTGGCAACAAAATTATCAAATTAGCATTTCATGTGTAGACAGTAATGTCACTTGAAACTTACTTTTCAACAAAAGCAGTTACTTGCAATGCATTTTTCATATTCTCAGGTTCCATAAATGTTTGATTTTATGGTTTTTTCAAAGTGACATTGAGGCAGATTAAAGACACTATAAAATAAAAAGATCTTTTATTAATCAAACTTTGCTGGATAGTCACCATAACACACTGATCACAATCAGTCTATCACCAGTAAAAATCTAACAGTTTTATTTTAAATGTTTTATTACAAGTTTTATTCATTGAAATATATACATTACACCCATCAAAACTATCTTAAACCATGTACGTCCATTTTAACTTTTGTTTTCATGATATCATAATAAAAAAGTGTACTCGACACATTATTCTGCAGATTATTGCTACAGTTCAGGTGCCATTTTTCTGTACCTGGTATTCTTTCCTGTGTGGTCTCCAAGTCTTCCTCCTCCACCTGCAGATCCATCAGATCACGGAATCGTTCCACACTGTCCTTGGCAGTCTCGTCTTGAAATGTGTAGTCACAGAAGCTAAGTGGAGTCCCCACCAGGGGGCCAAAGATCCTTAGTGGAGTTTCATAAAGCACCTTTGGATCTGGAATCGGGAAAATCGTAATTCCCTTTTTAGATAATACAAAACCATGAATGGAAACCTCAGACTTATTTTTATGGCGGAATTTCTGGTTAAGTCCTTTGTACACAATTCTGAATGAATTACAGTAAGCAAAATACATGGCCACAGCAAAAATCTTGCAAAGTTTTTTCCCTGGTTCAGTTTACCACAAACCAAGATACCAATCAAGGTTACAGGCCAGACATTGACCATCAAAATGCAGGGATGCCTCATTATGATAACACTTGTATATCTGACATATGTGCATTAACTTAACAACACAAGTGAACTAAAATCAGATTACAAATTTCCTATTTGATGCATTTATCTAACATACATGTATTCAGATATCTGACACATTTAGCAAGGTACAGATGGTGACTATAATGGGGCTTCATTGTAGTTAATGTTATATTTACAAAACAGTTGTTGTCTATTATATAACACCACAAGATTCTTGTTCCAGCCCCAAACTCTCAACCACGAAATATTCACACCCATCTTTCTTAACTGAGAGCAATTTGCACTTTTTCCATTTATCTGTAAAGAGTCCCCACAGGTACTTCAGATTATATTTTTCTGTTCAAGGTATCTTATAAAACATTTAAATGTAGTGTTACTCCATTACAGGTACATGCATGTAGGCCTTATCTTTTTGAATATCATTGTTTGTCATAGACCTACACCACACATAAATCCAGAGAGCATAAACCCCGAGTGTCCATTACTTCAATGCTTCCAGTCTGCATCGAATGGATGCTTGATGTACATGACAGTTAAATGCTGGCACATATTTCATGACACCCCTACCTTGGTCCTCCTCTGACTGTAAAAAATCTTCACACAAAAGATCACATCTTGAAATTAAGCTCCTTATTATGTCTGTCTTCAGTGCCTGAAAGTGGAATGACATACATGTACATGAGTTTTTATACTTTATCTGAACAAAAACAAAATCTCCTCAAGCTGAATAATATTTGAAGCATTTTGAAAAAGGCATCTTAAGAAATGTCAGAACAAAGGTGGCCCTGAAATTGACATTCTTACTGCCCAAGTCCCAGGATCACATCATGCAAGACAAAAAATTTAAGGACAGGAAAAACACCAAAAACCTTTGCATGGCCAATTTTGAGATTTTAATGGTTTTTACAAAATGAATGTCCTTTCTATAAGTTGTCAAAATTTCAAGCTTTTAACTACAGTAGAAATATGAGAAAAATGCCAAAAAACACAGACGCATGTGGACATCGGAACGTCCATGTGTCATTCTTTTGGTTGTCAGCCGCCAAGCAGAACAATGCCACCCCTCAATCATATTTAACAGTCTGTCACGAGGCTACAGGTAGCAACGGCCCAAGGCAAAAGGAGTGTGGTATCAAGGCGGCACAGCGAAATCAGGCAGTATGCCGAAGTATGTTTTTGGGCAGGGTCATGATGCAAACATGCTAACATATCATAGCCTTAGTGGTTTACTTTATAATTATCTTGCTAGTTTTGCGTTCTAATGCAGGGAGACTTTAAATGTTCAGGAGGAGCGGGAATCGTCAATCAGGCGGTATGCCGAAAGTATGTTTGTGGGCAGGGAAAAGATGCAAACATGCTAACATATCATATAGCCTTAGTAGTTTACTTTATAGTTATCCTGCTAGTTTTGCGTTCTAATGAAGGGAGACTTTAAATGTTCAGGAGGAGCGGGAATCGTCAGACGATGTCCCTTCAAAGGCCGTGCCACAATGGATTACCCCAGTGGTCCAGCACACCAAAAACCGGTGTGGAAAAAAAACTGGCACTTTAATAATCAACAATACCCACGTACATAATAATATATATCGAAACCCAGGGATGGGGAAATAAAAGTACAAATAAACACATCAAAATAAGCATAAACGAAAACAAAAGAGAAAACACAAAATAGCGATACAAAACTCAGGTTGGAAAGAGAAATGAAACTCATTGAGAAAATAACTACAAAATAATGACAAGCTATTATAAGTAAAGTGTACAGACAAGTCTAACAAGCTAACTACATAAAGTATACAGATAATAGTATATACAATAAAACACTATCCCTAAAAACAGGATGAAGAGGTAGGGGGCGGAAGATCAAACCCACCATCCGTCCACTGACCATGACCGGCCGCAGGCCGTCCCACCGAAGCAAAGCAACACAACTTTCGTTGCCAGGCTTGAGGTAACAGGGCCCAAAGGGCCGCCTCCATGACGTCACGCTTTGAAACCAGATTGTCGATGTTGCCGTTTGACAGATCGCTGAATTATGTTTTCCGTGCTTCAAAGGCACTTTTCTTGATGTGATTGGCCAATAATCGATTGACAACCTCACCAAATGTTAAGGGCTGATGTTTACTACATTTTACACAAATATCAGCTCAACTTGAGCAAAGGGTATTGTTTCAGAGGCAAATGATCAACATCAAAGGCCTTGAAGCTTGTTTTCTCAGAACGGCTAATAGGACAAGAACCCCACGTAAGAATGGTTATTCCAAGAAAACGGCCGGGTGAAATGGAATGTTTAATTGTTTATTCAACAATTAACATCACAGACACCCAAATACGGGACATATATATTCTTTGGAGTATGACAATTGCACACATATATGATTTTTTATCCTAACGCAAATACCTTGAACTAGGATTGATTAAAGTGGGATTTATTTTTGGTGTCTTACTTGTCCTTAAATGACCTGCTTCAAACTCTAGGTCACAAATTCATTTCATTTTGATACACCTTTGGCCAGTCTGACAATCCAAGTCAGCCTTTGGTCCCAAAATAATGTGCTGAAAGGAAAACTGCCACGGCATCACACTGTGCATTTTAGAAAAGAGAAAAAGCTTGCATTCTTTCACAATAAACTGCTGTCCCTGTTTTATGAATTTTTATGTCCCTTAAATCATGTAATTGTAATAAAAAGAATGAATGCCAAAAAAACTGTAAGCCAAACACTCTCTCTCTTACCTTGACTCCTTCGTTGACAGTAGCTTTGTTGTGTACATATGCCCTCGCACACTGTGTGCCTCGTATATGTAGCCTGGCTCCACACGGGAATAACTGAGGCTCCAAAACGTTGTTGTTCTGTGTCTACAATACAGCAACACTCCTAATCAACGCAAGTCATCCATCCTTGGTCACACTGTACAAGTTTCTTCTATTCAATACGAATGGTATACCATCCGTAGAAATTACAAAAGCAAAATTTACAGTAAGACAATACATGTATAAACATTATACACATAAGTATCTACCAGGGCTCCCACGTCCTTCTGTCTGTCAGGAGTGGAGGGTGGGGAAGACATGTTTCTGGATTCATCTGGATCTACTTAAACACACCCACAAGAAATATTCAATGTCCAGAATTCAAATTTTGAAATGCAAGCAGGCCTTTTTTATGCCAAATAAAAATATGTGAAGACTGTTCACTTGAATTTTCATGGGTGAGTCAAACAACCACTAGACTAAGTACATGTATATGCTTTCAGTAGCAGACAGTGGCATTAGCCTGGGTTCAGCAGCTGTCAGCAGTAAGCCCTCTTAATTGCATTTCTGCCGCAGACTGTCCCTCTCTGTGGCCACAGTTTGTGGATTGCTGTCCAGTGTTGCATATAAAATCAGAAAACACATACAAACAAACATTAGGATGCACAAAGAGAAAACTGCATCACCTTCAAAGGAAAATTCCAGACGTCTGGTCTTTTCCCATTGATGTTCTTAATGCTTGAATTGGTATGCATGTTATATTGTATATACCTACATATACATAGAAATATTCTTTGTAGGCAACGGAGTCAGAGGATTCCTTGTACCCTCCTGACTCTTCATTTGGTGGGGATGCAGCTGTGTCCATGTGTATCCTTCTGTGTGTGTGTAGTATGTGTTTGTACATGTGGCTCTGTATAAATATATCTCTGCATTAACTACATGCAAATGGTTTTCAAAAAATTTGGTTTTACCCAACATCAGTAATTTCATGAATTATCTCGTCATCTGCTATAAATGCATATATCATGAGTATAATAAATACCTAAATTGTATCCATTTGAACAAAAAACTCTTGAGGTAGTGCATGCATGGATAACATAAAAAGTTTTGTTTTGTCTTTCATCCAGATGAAGATTCCACCTGAATTCTTATTTTGCTCACAATACTGGACAGTAATCAACAAACTGCCCCACGGAGTGGCAGCCAGTAGCAGAAATGAATATAAGGGGGCCTCTAGGTTAGCGTTAGGATTTTAAAATTAGTAGCCAAAATTTCAATTTTTCTAGAAAAGACCTACACAGACTTGAAATCTGTTAAATTTCTGCATGAAAATAAAGAATTTTTGGATAATTTTAGTAGCCATTTGCTACTTTTACTAGCCATTTTGAAGTTTTAGTAGCAATTGGCTATTTTGGCTACTGTTAGCGTCCTCAGTGGCAGCCAATGGCAGACTGAACACTGTCATTTGCTGCCGAATGCTGCTGTCTGCCACTGAAATAGGAGACATTTGCAGCCGAAAATATATACATGTACAGTAACTAGTGAATGTATGTTGCGTCAACTAATTTACATGTACACATGGACAACTTTACAATTAATAAATATGCCTCACTCGGTTATAGGAATGTCGTGATTCACCAGTTGCTGACATCACACAGCTCATGCAGTCTTCAATATCGGCTGTTACTGTGAGTAAATTTAACTCAGCAATTTCTTGCTCTTCTTTTGGGTCTCAGTTAGCCAAGTAAAGTATATGGCCAAAGGCAGTGCATTCTGATTCACAATTTTTAAGTTAATTTATTATAATAAGAAATGCTTTTGTAAAAGTTCAAAGAGGTGGCATTCAATGCTACGGATGTTGCTCACAGAGAATAACAACAAAAAAGAATCTGGTCTTTTCCAAAGAAAATGTATAAGATAATACCATTTGGCATTAAATAATATTCTTTGTACCTGGAAATACTGATGTAAGAAACCTGTTCTTACATGTATATTACGGGTCTCCCACATCAACTGGCAATTGCAATTTTGTGTGTGCAACAGGACTACTGTTCAGCAAGTCTGATGTTACCACAAAAGCCAGGAGTGGGCACAAATGATGAGGGGTGGTCAAGTAAGTACGTATTTTCAAATAATGTAACGTTATTCTATATCACACCCAGAGAATCAATGTTCCAGACAGTACTCAGTGGAGGAGATGTTTCAAAAGGGGTACACTTTCTGCACTTCTGAAAATGGCAAAGTATGTTTAGTGATATCTTCATGAAATTAGAACTGATCCCACTTTGCATATGTATTTTTTTAAATTTCTTTATAAAAATTCTGTTGTGCCTGTATTTCCATGCTTCAATCTTGTCCTCTCCCTCATTTTAGCATGAAGTAATTATTACAGGGAGTTATTTTTTTTTCTACAACTGCAAATAAATATTTTCTATCATTATTTTAAAACTACGTCCTACCAGATGAGTTAAGAACTGAATGCAGTAAGTCTGTTTGCCGGCTTCTGTATCTTCGTGGCTTTTCTTGGACTTCTTGCCATGTTGTGTTTTAAAGGTCTGTGTGATGTCCAACAGTCTGTCCTCTGGTAGAAGTTCTCCATCTACTGTTGCTGTGCTTGTCCATAATGACTCGCAGAAAGAAACAAGACCAGTCTGTGTAGTATAGGTACATAAGAACAAGTGTATTGACTGTACAGCTGTTTACATAAAAGCCTTGTCAGACTGTTGTACAGGAATCTTTGGGTTACGTGTGTATAAATGTGCAAAATTTATCAGTACATGTAAATCACAGGTTATTTGCACAATATCAGTTTGATTGAAACACATAACTGTATGGAGTTGAAAGATTTCAACTCTCTGTACTGCTGGGAATAAGATTAGAGTTATGCTCAACCTGTGGCCAAACATTACTCATTAGCCTCTGATGAGACCAGTAAAGGATAAAATGCGTCAGGCTTGTTTGGCAAATCGTCTATCTGTTCGTATCAACACTTACTTAGTCTTCTCATTATTTACACAATATATTGACTCTCATAGTGAACGTGGTGGCCAATGTTTATCATACACCTGTACTTTTTGAAACAATGTCTTAATGAATTAGTTTCTGTTTAGCATGAAGAATGTACTCATAAGTACCAATTCAGACATACATGTAATATATATGTAGCTTATATTAGGTATTATATGCAGAATATCAAGAGAATTATCATGATTATAAATGCCATCACCCTATGCAAAATACAACATTCATTTACTGGTTATAAATATATGTACATGTAGCTTCTATTCGATAATTGATGCAGAATATCAGAGAATTATAAATGTCATCAACATATGCCAAATACAGATCTGAATTTCTTTTTCTTGATACTATGAAACACAAGTCCTAATTCACCATTGATCTGAGATACCGAAGATTGGAGATTTTCCATGCTACCACTGACCTGAATCTGCTTGTTAAGACTCTGCGAGAGTCCCTCCACGGACACTGGAATGGACACATCCAGGCACTGGTGTGTCTCTAAATGCAACCACCGGTCCACAAAGCTCTGTGACTTCCACTCTGCCGGCCTGGCTGCACTCTGTAAGGCAAAAGACAACTTACATTTCACTTGTTTTGACATGCAATCCAGAAACAGGTGCTATCAAATCTCAGACTCCAAGTCCTCCAGAGCTTGTGGGTATATCAAGTTATGCCTTTTATTACTCATTCTAGGACTGCTCTGACATCAGAAAACTAGCCAAATGTTAATGTTTCTTGACTTTGGCTAATGATATACATAAATTGCTAAAATATTTTTATTAAAAAGACCAAGCAAGCCCAGTGACAGCCAAAAAGGTTTCAAATCAAGCTATTCTCATCAATGCGATTGGGGACACCATGAACCGGTGCTCATATACGCAGGGGTAATGTTGCCGACAACATTACCTGAACGTCATAAATGGTCGTAAGTTAAAATGCAAACTGAGCTGCAAGTCAACCGCCCAAATTGACGGGTTGGTGTGACGTATCATAATTATGAGGACGTCATGAGGAGTGACCGGTCCTTGGTTACCAGAATCACAGGTCATACTATCCCATGCATGCCTGATTTAGCCTTGAAATGGAAATCACATAAAATTTGGCAAGTATAAAACATATTAAGGGATGGTTCAACATTATCATCATTTTTTAATTAGTAATTAGGGTACTAAATTTAATGCCCCCCCCACTCCCTCCCCAAAATTAGGACTTTAAAATTAAAAAATGATGATTTTCCAAAAAAACACACCTAAATTGCACAAAATAGGCCAAAAATTGACCATCATTTTCCATATCCTGTGAAAGTGTACAGACCCCCCCCCCCTTTGCATGCTGTAAGTACTAATTAAAAATGATGAAAATGTTGAACAATCCCTAAAATCAATTATTAAAGGGGCAAACAGAATTTGTGTTAATTACATGTATGCCTATATTTGCAAGTTTGCCAACACATTTTGAAGTCTAGATCTGTCTGTGTTTATTCGTTT
Source organism: Hermodice carunculata (assembly GCA_964020975.1). Taxonomy (NCBI): domain Eukaryota; kingdom Metazoa; phylum Annelida; class Polychaeta; order Eunicida; family Amphinomidae; genus Hermodice; species Hermodice carunculata. Next base: position 1,583,113 of record CAXHWN010000937.1, on the reverse strand, counting down.
TAATCTGAACTCTTGTCGTGTTGAATTCTAGACTGATCCTTTCTCTAGCACATGTGCACTGATGCAAGCTGTTGAGCTGGACCAGGCCTGACCTGGTAGTTGACTGACAGACTTTTGCATGAGGAGTTTGAAAGCAAAATGATTATAATAAATGAGATAAATTTTACTGTTGTCAGGAATACAATCATTCAAACGTTTAGAGTCATGTGGAAAATGCATTCTGTACACAGTATGGGCAATGAATAATTTTGCAATGTACACATATGTTATTCTGTAAACAGTCTTCAACAAAATTTACTGTCTTAGCTTATCATACTGATTAGCACACAGTGTATGTGTACGTAACTGAAACAATGGAACTTATAACAATGAAAACTCTTTATAATGACACCATCTGTTCCCTAAGAAATGTGTCAGTTAACTGAATATGTCAAATAAATGAATCACACAACAAAGAAAATAAACTTTTTCCCGTAAAAATTTGTGTCATTATATTGAATATGTCGGATATCTGAATGTCGTTATAATGAGGTTTCACTGTATTTTTCTTTAATAATAAGACTGCATTCTACATGTATATATTTTACACTTGAATACGACTATAAATTACATTTGACCAGGAGGTAACTGCTGTGAAAACCAGAACCATAATTTTGTCATTTTATTTGTAAAAAAGAAAAAAAAAAAAAAAAAAAAAAAAAACTCACCTTATGATCTGCCACGTCAAAGGTCCTACATGTGAATCTGATTCGAATCAAGGACAATATGCAAAGGTAGCACAATCATCCCCCCACAAAGCACCAGTAAACTGTCACTTTTAAAAAAATATATATTAGTCTTGGGCTGTGCTGCATCAGATACCTAGCAAGGGCAACATCCAAATTCCAACAATATGTCCTTAAATTTAGGGAAGTAACAGCATGTATAACAGATCTATGCAACACGTCCTGCTTTCTCATACTAAAATGCTACCATTCTTTATAGCAAAAGAAAAGAAGCACAGGCACAGGCCTGGATGTGCTCAGTTTTCTCCTACCACGACACTATTGTCTTGTATGGCAATAGCAAAGACACACAGCCACTGGCCTATAAGTACTGGACAAAGATGAGTGAAAAATGTCAAACTGAATCCTTTGCCTACTCCATTTTACCAGATGAAAGTCTGTCTGTCTGTCCATCTACATGATCTATCCATCCATTCATCTAACCCCACCAGGCCACCATATTAAAGCACGTGGTCAGCATATACAAGGATACTTCCTTGTGACCGGACATATACACAGGACCACTCTGTCTGTGACGGCCTCCTCTGTGGTGGGCATCAGTAATTGTGTTCTACTCAATGCCTTGTGAACACTAAACAGCACCTGGCACAGGAAAACAAGAGAGAAATTATCATACTTGATATACACTTTTCAATTACAATAACTATTTTCAGCAAGTACCACATGCATCCTGTCAGAAAAAAAATCCCCAGATCTGTCAAGGTTTAAGGCATGTCACAATACATTTTGAAGCTGGTTCTTAATATTAACGCCATTGAGCCCCTTAATCATATATTACCACATATTTCAATCTACTTTCCTTTTAAACCTGGGATCAAAGTGGTTAATATATTGTGCATACCTGAGCAACAATAGCTATATTATCAGCACTGTAGATCAACTGTTTATGATGAAAGATTTGAACACATCACCAGATTAAAGGTTTGACGGTAGATTTGATACAATAACCAAATGATGCACGAAAGTATCTCCTGATGAATGAAATATTTCCTTTGTGTGATTAAACTATACAAAATATAATAGCAGTTCTTGTCAATATTGTTGTACAGGCCAACAATTACATTTGCATAACCCTCCCCCCCATGCCAGAATCTTTGAATGTGTGTGTGTGGGGTGAGTGAGTGAGTGAGTGAGTGAGTGAGAGTGAGAGAGAGAGAGAGAGAGAGAGAGAGAGAGAGAGAGAGAGAGAGAGAGAGAGAGAGAGAGAGACCTGCTGTATGCAACCACTGCACATTGCTGACTTGACTGGGAGTCAATTGCTTTGTAAAATTTAACTGTGGTGACAGGTCACCTGCTGTATGTGGCCACTTTTTCTTGGCAGAGCGGATGGCCATATACAGCAGGTACCAATATATATATATATATATACAGTGGTCCCCCTCTTATAAGGCCACCCCAAATGCAGCCCAAAAGTGGCCTTATAAGAGGGGTGGCCTCTCTAGAGGGGGACAATATAATGGAAATGCCACACTTTCTGCTTGAGAATGGTGGCCTTATAAGAGGGGTGGCCTCTGGTGAGAGGGGCCTTATAAGAGGGGGACCACTGTATATATATATACACATATATATTTCATGATATTTCTGGTACCTTACATATTTTGATTATTCTTTATGCAACTACTTAGCACATTTTTCTACTTTTTTTGGGGGGGGGGACTATTCGATTTTAGAAGTACAGTGGTACCTCTCTTGAGAGACCCCTCTAATCAGAGACCGCATATCTTTTTAAGACCACTCTCTCAGAACACTGCACTATCTTTTCCATGTTGTTGTACCTCTAATGGAAGACCACCTGTTTTGAGAGACCACATTTTGAACCACCGTAGGGGCGGTCTCTCAAAAGAGGTACCACTGTACATGATTACCTGATACTTCATTTGGTATAACAACACTTCATTTTATTTTATTAGAATTGAATCTATAAAGGCTTCATTACTCATATTCAACTACATGTATTTTTTCTTTCTTTCTTTTGTATCTTTAGAATGTCCATGAATCTTCATTGCACGTTTATTGACTTGTTTCTCATCACACACATTTGTCAGTTTTACCCTTTCCCTGGTCCTTCTCTTTCTGATTTGATTCAATTTTCTCTTGTCTCTCTCAAGCGGAATTATATATGATTATTCTCTTCTGTATCTCACCCTCCTGTGCTAAAATTTTCTCTCAGTTACAAATATCGGTGCCACCAACTGCTAACAGTGTGCAAGTCTCCCCACCTGTCTTAACTTGGAATGTGAGTTCTTCATCATGTGTGGCTGGGCCATTGCAAAGATACCAATAACATCCAGTCCTCCGGGCAGCATCCTAGCCACCTGCAAAGCAGCAACATTGAAGTTTATAATATATATTCAGCATATTATTATTAGATACCAAGGTGAGTGCTGATTGGCAGATGGGTACTTCTGGGCCACATGAACACAGGCTGAAAGCAGTTCAAATTTTACTCAATAGGTGGTGTGATTAGGGCCTTTGGTACATGAGAGGGAGTGGCCTTTCGCCTCCCCCCATATGCATAAAGAAATTGTATTTTCTGGAGACAATCCTGTTGTAGGCAAAATCACTCTGTACAGAGGAATAACACAATCTTTGTAGCTAATCTTAAGAAGCTACATCACGAAACAAATGATGCAGGTGAGTTGTGTTATTGACAGTCATAATTCCCTGGAAACCATTAGCATATGACTGGGCTCCTGCCTCCAATATTAATGTTACTGATCTCCTTGCACTGATGACTTTCAATAACACATGGGTGCCCCTGCACTGTTTGTAAACCATATTCTTGCCACTGTTGTCTTCTTCAATGATTTCAGTTTTAAACCACAACTTATTTTTATTTGGTCTTGGTGACTTTTTGTGGTAGCAGGACTTGTTGCAATGTTTTTGTCACTTAAAACCAGAGGGTTGTTTGAACAGCCCATGCTCAGCTGATCTAGAGATTCATCACAATTGTGGTTCTGTGAACTTGGGATAGGACAAAATAGGTAGACACTTATCAGAGGTACATCTCTACCAAATTTGACACAAATCTGGCCAAAATTATTTCAGTTACAACCATTACAAGAAATTCCCAAAAACTTTTCCTAAAAAAATGCCGTTCAAAGAACACAGTACCCTTCGGCCGCCTCCAATCTCTTTTGCTGTAAGTGAATAGGCATAGTGTCCCATAGTATCAGGTATAGTGTATGATCAGAAAGCTGCTGGTAGCCTGTAGTGAAAGAGATCACGGCCATTTTGCCACTCATCAAATAATTTCACAAATGGAGATCTTGTAATAAATTCAACAAATACTGCTATTGTACACTTGACCTTTGACCTCTAAAACATTAGGTCAAATATAGAGGTATAACCTTGACTTTCAATAGTCTTCTAGATCACCCTATTTTACTTCTTTTGTTTAAAGATTTAGATTTCTAGATGCAGAATGTCACTCAGCAAACTTGTGACCCGTGTGTGACCTTGAAAATTAGGTCAAGGTCAATTATGCTTGCACACAAAACAAGCCTTATAGTGGTGTACTATCATACGCAATTTGAAAGTCCTGTCTCAAAAGCTTCTGAAGTTATAGTGGAAAAACCATGGGACGGACGGACAGATGGCGCCGGGTATGACAATACCTGTCGGCCTCATAAGGCCGAAGGGTAAAAATTAAAAAAATCATAAAAAGTCCAAAAATCATTGGAGCATGACCATTTTTACAACAACCTTGGTTGAGACCCATCCAAGGTGCATTGCCATCACGTTTAAAATTAATCTGACTGTCAGTTTCGCCAGCCAGTCAAAAATGTGACTTAGCATTAGAATGTCCATTGACTTACATGTACACTGTGCTTAATCAATATGAAATGTGAATTCAGCAATAAGTACCTGAATTGAAAAAATCGTTAAAAATCAGGAATCAATAGCAGTTCCACCTAGTGAATAACTTTGTTTGACCCTGCCACAAGGAACATATCTACCAAATTTCAGCTTAACCTGAGTGATGGTTCTGGGGAAGAAGTTGAAAATAGCAAAAACACAAAAAATTATTAAAAAAAAAAAAAAAATTGCACTTCTACCACCTGGTAGACGAATCAAGAACTAGGAGTCCCTTGGAGTGTTCTTGTGTGATATCAAAGCAATTGGGTGAGCGGTTTAGGATTTTTTTTGGAGAAGAAGTTGAAAATGCGAATTGTGGATGCTGACGGACGACAGACAGAAGACAGATGCCTAACCACCACATAAGCACAGCTGAGATAAAACTTTAAATCAAGGGATCCAGCAGGATTTAAGTTTGGACATCTCGGGACAAGGGTGCTATTTGAACATGTCTTTACCATTACACCATTGGGCCCAATTGGCCTGAACAACCCTTTTCCTTGTGTTGGTCAAACTACAATGCTGGTATATGAACATGCAAGGGAAAGCTATAGTAAATGCACTCACAGTCACAGTGCATCAGTGATTAGAAAACATGTACCCAGGGTATGGAAGTAACAAGATTTTGTTGCAATACTCTTATTCCACAAATATTGATGTGGGACCAAATCAACACATACCACCCTGCACACATATACAGTCCTTTCCAGCTACAGTTGGTACTACCAAGACTACACAAGACAGCACTCATAGGAACATTTTGTCTCTTCACCAGTCTTGCATTTTAAATAAATTTATACATCATATTGGTTGAGCTGACGTTTAGAGTAACTGAAATAAATTACATTGCAAACTGAACAAGACTGTTATCCACTATTGTGTACTATATGATTCCAAGCAACATTTATAACAGCATTGACTCATGATCAGGACTGTCCTGAGATTGGAATTAAGTCTTCAAAATCCCAGCTCCAATTGGAAGCATTTACCAATCCCTTGTACACCAGCATACAATGTACAATGCACAGTTCTACTGTTCACCGTGAGATCACCACCACTTAAGTGACCTGCTTCTTTTGTATAAGTTTAACTTTGACATGATGGAATGGAGTATGTCCCCATCATATACAAGTGATAACCATACACACTGTTCATATCATTACTTCTACACCATTGGTCATACACTCACAAGAACCAGCAATAACACCAAATTCTGCTGCTGCTGTGAGTAAAATTTATTTTATTCTAACACAGCTTTTTGCAAGTTTCTTGACAATTGTTAAATGTACATGAGCTTCATATTAATATCGAATTTGAATTTATGATAAATAATCTTCACATTAAGCAAAAACAAATTGTACCTGTTTTGCATGCAAAGCAACCCAGTGTTCATCAACAATATCCAATGTTGATAGTGCAGGCTCCTTGTCCTCTTCGGCATCAGCCCTGGGAGTTCTTGCCACATGAAGTGCATAGTCTCTTTGGGCTGTTTGCTACAAATATGAAAAACACAAGAGACCCATGGGCTTAATGGTCGAGATCAATGAGATCAATACAGACAGTCAGATGAGTTTAATAAGGTAAAATTTGCACTTGTATACAATACATGTATATATATCATAGAATGGACATCAGACTTGACAAATATATTTTTCACAGATAAGCTTGTCAAATTGCATCTGATGAACTCAAGAAAATTATGCTAAACTTATAAAGCTCAGCTCAATTATTTCCTCAAGAATGGAAGAAAAAGCCTGGAATAATTCCTTATTCTAAAGCTGTTCTATTATCAATCACACTTTATATGGTGTTTGGTCAGCTTTAACAACAGGACTGTGACAGTTCTGTGCTCAGCTAACCTTACATGCAAAGACTCAAGCAGTCCTGTGAACTTCAGGAATTAGATATTATCCATCCTCACTGTTGATGCACATACAGCTTACTTATTTTTCTCAATTTTGATAATTTGTTACAAATCAGAAAATGACAGCACCACCTCGCAGTGATCAAATTTGGTGGAGATCAAGTTTATGTACATTCCCAATTAGTTTGCATATACATGTATATCCCCAACAACTCAAAATTACAGATGGCAGACCATTAGCAAGATTTTCACATTTTGATCCCCTGAAACTGCCAAGTGCCAATATGACCTTGAGCATCAACTTAAAAATCATTCTTTTCAAACCCTGCTTTCAGCTATACATACACGGACTGTTTGTTCAAATTGGCTAATACTTTTTGAGTTATAGAAAAAAAATGATAAATTTGGACAAGTTTCAATCTCCGCAATAATTGGGTCACGGTGACCCAAAAAGTAAGTCACCAAGTAGCTTTATGTACAAGGCACTCAAGTGTAATTTTGACATGGAGGCTTAATTCACTTTGCCACAGATGTTCAACCTACACCCATCCATTATAAAATCACCAATTTCAACTTTACCAGCCTGCAGCTGGTGACCTATGAAAAATATATGTCATTCTCACTGATACTACACACCATATTAGCATTAGATATGATCTACAGATCCTATAACTTTGGCATGTTTAATTCCATTATTTTTTAAGATATGTAATTTTTATCTTTCCAGACATTTTGCCACATAATTTCTGTCCAATTATAGGTGGTACAAGTACCAGATGTATGATATCCAACCAAGATATTGACCTCCTCCAGAATCCTGCTAAATTTCCTGAAGATCTTCAGAAGACAAACATAAACAAATATGACACACCAGGTTGGTCTTGAAACTTAATGAAAGAAGGCCTAGGGCATATTTTTCACAATGAATACCCAATTAAACATAGAGTTAACAAAATCTTGCATGAGAAAATGAGTTACTATTTTTCTCTTACTCAGCAATGCAATCCCTTATGACACAAAAATAGTAACTCCCTTTAAGCCATGTAAGATTCTATATTTAGCATTATTGGACATGATCTATATATCCATAAATTTGGCATGTTTTATTCAATTATTTTTTCAAGACATGGCATTTTATATCGTTCAACATATCTTGGCTCATAAATCCTATCAACGTACAACTAGTGTCACTAGTATCATATGCACATGATTTTGACGTTTCCACATTCCCGTTAAATTTCATGGAGATATAAAAAGAAAATTAAGGATGCTAGAGTGGTTCCAGATTTTCACATCTTGACCTGTAAATTGCATAATGCTCTAAATGGCACCACCAACATCAAACTCAACCTAGATTTTCATACACTTGATGAGTCCCGTAAGTTATATGGGGCTATCTTGAAAACTGTGGACTTGATCACGCTCACAAGCAAAAGATTATGGATGGACAGAAATGAGCTCTGTGACCTCTGGTCAGCATAACTATAAATGAACCCAAAAATTGTAAAAAAAAATTTTTAAAAATCATTGGACTGTGACTATTTGAAAACCAATTGGTAGAGATACAGCTAAGGCTCATCCTCACCAAGTTTGAAGTGAAAGTATTGGGCGGTTTTGGAGAAGATGAAACTGAATTTCCATTCCAATCCCCATTGACTTGTATGGTAATAAATAGGTAATGTGCATGCATTAACCAACAGGTGTATGTAAATTGAAAAATTGGTCAAAAATCAAAGATTCAGATTTTTAAAACTTGGTGAACAACTTCGTTTAACCCTCCCATAAGCTACATCTGCAGATATTCTGAACAAACTGAGTGATAGAGTTGAGGTCCCTGTAACCTGAGTGACAGTATGAGGAAATTGTGACCCTCCTTGGAAAGGTGGTGCTACTACATTGGTACCTGCGCTAAAGACCACCTCTCGAGAAAGACAGCACTAATTTTTAAGACCGCCATTTCAAGACAATGGCCTTTAATTTCTTTGTAAGCTTACCTGCAGTGAAAGACCACCTGCCATATGTGACCACTTTTGTCTGGCTTTAAGGGTGGTCTTAAATAGCAGGTACCACTGTATATATTTTGATTTTGTCCACTTTATTGTTCCAAAGATAAATTTGTGTCTTTATTGTTTTCTCTTAAAAATCCTTTTATTGTCGTTAGGTGCTCACTTTTATCACTTTATTTCTTTAATCTATTCTGCCTCTCCTCTAACTTAAAAGCATTGTAAATTATAGCCATCTATCAGTGAAGCAGTATGGACACACTTTGATCTTTGACTTTGCTGACTATTCGCTCACAGAACCTTTCTTCGTGCTGTGCAACACACATTACAATCATAAATTTAAATAATAATTTTTCGGGGGTAACTATGCATATCGCAGAACTTGATTTTTTAGTGGACTTCACGGTCGTGGCTCTCACACCACATAACGTATTAAGCACGCTCAATATTACGTTGGTACGTCATAAGTATGATAAGAGCAGTTCACAAGACGTAAATAAGCACACAACACGGTTCAACATGTAACACCTCATTTTTAATATAGGCAGAGAAATAAAAGCACACAACGAGCCTCCGTTCCCCCTGACGAAGGCCCCAGGGGGGCCGAAACATGTTGGGAGGAGGCTCCTTTATACTTTTTAGTCTCCTCTTCGAGTTTGTTGGTCTGTTCTTACCTTCCAATTTTATTGTTTTCAGTAAATTTAAGCAGATTTTAACATTGAATGTTTTTGGTGCTGATACTCCTTAGTACTCCTTGTCTCATTGACAGTGTCTGGCACTTCTTTTGATACATTTCCAAGAGGGTATACTTTATCTTCTGATGAGTCAATTATAGCATCACCATGCATGAATGAGCCATGCTGCAAAAGCAGCCTAGTGACACATAAATAAATAAACCTGGATATAGGATGGCTTTGCCTACTTTTTGTTTTGCGTTCAACATATATCTTTTCAATAACTTGGAAGCAAGGTAGCTCCAATAAAACAATCCTATTTGCAGAAGAGACAAACACAAGGCTCTGGGGGGTTACTTCCCCAAATTTTTTTGTGTGGGTGTGCAGCTTGATTTTTGAAAAACCCACCCTTTGTTAAGGATTTTTCAATTGAAACAGTAGAAAATGTAGTCTCAAACTGGCATAAAAAGTGATCCAGGAAGAAAATTTGACCTCAGTTAGGGAAATTTTCAAGAATTTGGGGCCATAAGAGAGAACAATTAGGTCTACCCTTTTTTTCAGGAATTTTTAGCAAAACACTGGACCAGAAGGAGAATCAATATTTCTGTGAATTCCAGTAGTCAATGTAGTGGTCCACCTATTTTTCCCACCAACATGACTTATCATCCCAGTTTTGTTCTGTGTTAATTACACAATTGTTAAATTCAAACAACTGATCAAGCTACAACAATAAATTTTAATTGCTTGTTCCAATAATGTGTCATATTTATCTTTATTGGGGTGTTGCAGTCACTGATCATCAAAAAGTGGTCATTATGTTTATGAAACTGAAGCTTCGCCACCATCTGCATATTTTTCTTACTTTCTGCCATGACTTTCCACTTGTCTAGTTCTGCATTCAAAATTTATGTACACTGTATCCAATCATTTTTATGAAACTACAAAAAGATGCTAAAATTTAGTTTTTAGGTCCAGTAAATTGTACCAAGAATTAAGCATATTTTCTTCAATCCACACCTTGTTTTAGTGGCCCACATACATCTGTGCATCTAACACAAATGACAAGCCTGGAAACACCACTGCAGATGTTTCTTGCAGCTAACTTTGGTGGCCATTCTTGGGAATTACTTGTACATCAACCAGGCTCATGGGAACTTTCAAAACCACTCAACAGACTTTTATCAGATTGATGCTATGTTGCGATCATGGAACAAAATGCAGTGTATGAGAGAGCTGGTATGGCATCGCAATTTGCTACACTGAATGGGTTTGACTGTTAAACACTTTGGAATGAATTGACATTGAATTTCCTATCTTGTGTGGCAAAATGTTTGAAAATAGTAAAACTGCTGCACTCATAAAATCTTATCTCCAACACTGAAAGGATGATTATAACGAACATTTCAGGACTGATTAAAAAGCATCATGATAATAATAATTTTCTCATTTTCAGGCAGAAATCTTGTGTTGCAACATTTGCACTGCAGAATTATTGCATTACATCTAAGCCATAATCTTGTATCCCTTTTTGTTTTAAACATATTTTATTGGCAATTAGAAAGCAGGGCACAGCCCTATATAAATTCTTCTTGCGAAATACAGACAAAGGACAGGATGGACAAAACATCATAATCCATGACATTTTGATCATGCCAGGACACACAAGTCAAGAATGAGACAAAGGACAGAACAAGACAGATAGAGGGGCAAATATTAACCTAGGAACAAGTAAGCCAGTTGACAGAAGACGTTATGTATCCCGAAGGCGAAATCTACCAGTTTTTTCAATAAAATTTTGGACAGCCAGAAATATTAATTTATTACTTTCTAAGTTGCAATGTTTGGAACCACGTAAGATGGTATGTATATTGAAAGGTGCAAGGTTTATAATAATTGTATGTAGACGATTTTGATCGGTAACGAATAATGGGCAAGAGATGATAAAGTGCCAAAGTCCTACTCCCTGACCACATGAACACAAAGGAGAATCCTTGATACCAATTTTATAGAGATGTTTGTTCAGCCGACTGCGGCCTATACGTAATCCAGGATGAAATATTGCATAATATCTCTTGCCTAAATTTAACAACATTGGATGTTTTACTAAGGTACAAGGTTTACTAATAAGATTAGATTTAAACTGCGAAAGTGTTGGGGAGTTGCGAATATCAAGTGGCAGTAAATTCCATAAACGTGTTGCTGATGGAAAGAAGGATTTTTCAAAAAATATCTGTTCTAGCTCTGAAATGGGGTAAATCAAAATGTCTGCGAATATTATAGTTAACTGGTGTTTCAGGCGTAGGAATATTTGGAATCATGTTTTGCAAATAATTAGGGGATAGATTATTTATGATTTTATACATAAAAATTAATTTGTTCCGTCCCCTCCTCTTAGCGAGAGTTTCCCAGCCAGTCTCTTCAATTCATACAGTTTAGCTGGCGTAGTTCGCAGTATCACTTTTTGCAATGGCAATGCAATACCTGCAGAAGTTTCTGTACGGTAAAATGAACTTTACTGTCACAGATGTTCTGTGCTTTTTCTGATTTTTTCTAGCAATTTAGGTTACACTCAGTCTCAGAGGCCATTTCATATTTTGGCAGACACTGCAGAAGCTGGTATAGCCCCAAGGCACCTCCCCTCGCTCTATCAAGCTTGCGGGTGCCACCTTGGGGCTAAAGCTGGTACAGTCTACATTTCGGTTTGACTTGGAGTGCTTGCTGGAGTGAAATCTGTAACCTACAACTCTACCACATGGCATTGGCGTGTCGTCCTTTCTGCCTGGGGATTTGCCAAGTCGCAAACGAATAGGAATCATTGGGTGTTTTCATCCTGCTTTGTCTCAGCTGTGACATCCCGCTCCCAGTGTCAGTGATTAATTATTGTGGGAATCTTTTCAGAATGTTTAACTTGATGGTAACATGAACATATAGCAAGTTTCAACCTACCTGACCAATTATCAACCCGATGTTCCATGGATCTCCCTCATACAGGGTCTCTATATGTTTTTGTACCCGTTCTTCTGCTAAAATTGTTCTTCCCATGTCAATCTGTGGGTCAGAACTTACAGATCTGATGAATATGCTAACATATGTCACACAAGTGCAAAAAGTGCACACCTTGGCTGTCTGCTTTAACGAGATCTCGTTGTAGCTCACGTGATCTAAATGACTCTTTGAAGCCAAAGTCTCCCTCTTTCATTATTCCAAAATTACTCCTATATATAAATATAATGATGTTCAATTCTTAAAAAAAGACATCGTAAAGAAACGCATATTAAACTGCAACGTGCATTGCTGATGATGTTTGCAGAAACCGGAAATTGGGCTTCACGAGATTTCCGGGAAAACACAAAGATGGAGGCTAAATGACAGCAAAGACAGACAGGCTGCTATGCAGTGCTCAACTGGATGCACATTTGTCCACACCAAGCGTTGATTTAAATTGGAATGGTTAATTTGTTTTGCAAATATGTGAGGGACATCGTATATTGTTTATTTCATTGCATTCCTGTCCGCATCTGTGTCAATGTCGTCCTCGTTTCCTGTCTATCTCTGTCCGGGCTGTTCAGCCACCTTCAAATACCAAGAAATCTAGCTGTGATACGCGTGGGGCAGCTCAAGCAGTTGTGTGAAACCACGCAAATGCTGTGCAAAAAATACCGGTTCAGCCTTAACATCGTCATCCGTCTGATCCACACAACACTATGCCTTGGTATAGCCACAACTTTGTTGGTACATGACACAAGTAAGTGGCAGTGGTTGAACTTCACAGTCTTCAGCAGTGGGGATAAAATGCATAACCATGAAAGTAAACACAGGGGCTGGTATCAGGAGAAACGTGAAAATTTGGCTGCAAAGTTTGATTAGCATTTGTGAGGGTACCCTGCGATCGTGGACCAAAGGAAATGGATATATGGCACCACAAACATAACAAAGTTACCACAACTATATTTGAATTGGCATTTTTTAAAAGGTTTTGTGTTTAATTAACAGTTCTACATGAAATCTGCAGGTCTGACACCTGAGGCTAGTGAACTCTTCAAATACTTCATGGTTAGCACAATGCACACTTTGATGTTACATAGTGTCTGCTCTTTTACCTTCATTAAGTTATTTTTTGTGTGTTTAAATCTGTTCTTGTCTTCTGGAAAGAAAATACAGATTTCTTCAACAAGAATGCAAATTTAGCCTGCCTGTCTAGTTCAATGAACTTGGTTAAAATGATAACAGTATCAAATATATGTACAATTTTATGACTTTAAACCTTGGTTAAGGCCATTGCGTCAATGCACATCTTTAACTTGTGTCTGAGAAGTGGTGACTCTAGGCCTGTAGTTACTATTGTGCTGGGATGAGTCCTAGTGTATACATGTAAAAATTAATGGTGTGGTGAAAACTATACTGAATGTGTAAATTTATTTTCTACATGTAAAAGCAAAAAAAAAAAAAAAAATACATAATACAACAGAACTGAAACTATATTGTACATGTTGCAAATTTGACGGGGCTAGTGCCACGGTGACTCAAGGTTTCTGGTGGATAGTCCGACTGGTTTCGTTCGCAGTGGAACTCATCAGGGACTGGAGAAATAACCGTCAGGAAGCCACTTATATATGTACGGGTAACGTTGCCACGTACGTAAAGTGTTTGCAGTGACGTCACAAAGTCGACTTGTTGACTTTGGACGTCAAAGGGTTCCAAGAAAGTTTTTGAAAATGGGGACCCTTCCAAATAAGGAAGGAGGAGTCCCTAGGACTGTGTGGTTAGTCAGTGCACACTGTGGGCCTGTATGAAACAACAGTGGGATGTGGTTATCAAGCCTATATTGTACATGTTATTTTATCTTCTAGGACTTCAACGTAAACTCATTTTAAGAGAAGATACATCATATGGATTCATGTTCCTTGGACTGTTGGCCTTTTCTTTGGGTATGTACCATACAGCATGGCTGGTGGGTCCAGGCTTTGTTCCCCTCCACACAAAAGTAAGTACAGTAGTACAGGTATGACTCAGTATGAATTGTATATTGTGGTACTTAATGTAATGCTTTCAAGGTTTGATTGACTATTTTGATTTTATATTGGCATTTTGATCTTGTGCATGTAAAAAATAATTTTATTATTTTCAAAGTATTGAAGTTATTGCACATATTATTATGAGACGAAACACCCTGTATTTTGATTAAAGTTGAAATGTGATGTCCAAGAGATAAGCATAGGATACATGCTGAACAAGTAGATATATCATGTATTAATTGAATGTATGATACATCCATAACCATACATGTTTTGATAATTGTGACAAAGTATTTTTTGACATGCTTCAATATTGAAACTGTGTTTACATGTATTAAGAAATAAGGCTTTGATCATAAACATTACTGGAAATGATGTGTGTGATTGGTATTTTGGCAAAGTAGTTTTGTCACAATGACGTGGAAAATAACGTTTTGATCATGTAAGTGATGCCTATTATTTTGTCACACATTCTAAATGTATCCACCCTTTCATGTCATACTAAAGACCAGCATGGTACACCTTTGTAGAAAAAACAAATCAACAATAATACTGATGAAGAGAGCTACGCAGAATCATCAATGATGCTGACCAAAATGCCTCTCAGGGAATGTGGATTCTGTGGTGTTGAGGTTAGTTTCACAATAGGAAGGTTGTCTATTATAATGATTTGAGTGTGGTAAGTGTTTTGGGCTGTTTTTTTGCCATGTGGCCTTTGTTTCCATGGTTACTGAAACCACCAAAAAGGAGCTGATCAGGGCTTAAAATGATCAAATTTATATATTGTGTAATAATGTCTGAATAATCATGTACAAAAAGTTATTCCAATGATTCATGTTTTTAAAGAACTACACAGGAAAGATATAGTCTCAATAATGAGGATAATGGTTAACCTTTTCACTGCTAAATTGGGAACTTAGTGAACAGCTTGATTTGACATGCAGCCCAAAAGACCATGAGAAAGGTTTTTGACCTGGACCATTAATTTCAAGATGTTGCTTTACAAAGATTTTTAATTTGGGATCATTGTACTGATGAAATGATTCTGACCAGCACCACTTTTGTTATGATTCAGCACTGAAACTTTTTATAAACATGAGACCAAATGTATATATACAAGAAAGAACAGACAAATGTTGATGAAAGCAGGCACATGTGCCAAAATGCGTGAATGTCTTTCCTTACGAGTGTTTCTGCCAGAGTGAAATTTTAGGGTACTCAAATATTCATATTCTCAAGTAAAAATTCTAATAATGAACACTTTATGGGGGTATTTCTGGGTAATATATGCTAAATTGTTCTTTTCTGCTTAAATCTTAGGGTAAGCAAAAGTACCCTTGGGATTTTTTTGGGGTATGCTATTTTACCCTTTTTACCCTCTGGCAGAAACCCTGCAAGTTACCAAGACTCCTCAGGGACTAGCTACATATAGGGACCTCTGTTCAATCTCAGAATATACATAAATGTTTCTAGTTACTATTGACAGGGGGTTGATCCCTGTTGGACTCCTGCTTTGTGATTAATTGCACATGTCATCCTTTTAACTCTTTTACTGCCAACTGCTAGCAAAATCAAAGTACATGTACTTAAGATGAACTTCTCTGAATTATCAAATGAATACTACATGTATATTGCAAAAAGGCCTTTCATTCAAGTACCAGCATGCCTGTAGTTCCGTAGAATATAGGTAATAATCCAGGTTAACAGCTTTCCTCATCAGGGCACTTTGGGTGCATTGCGGCCTTCAAGTGCCTTGTATTTATTTAGAGGGTAAACAGATTTGTGCTTCCACTAAAACCCCCCAGATATGAGTGTGCTAAGCAAACACTGCACAGTGGACAAGCTCTCAAAAAAAATCTGCTTTGTCATACTTTGCTTGCAACTTTTGGTGTGTGTGTGCCTGGCGAGGAGAAGGGGGATGCCATGTTGTGTAAATGAAAAAAAAAATGCTAGTTTGTTCAAGTAATCTTTGACAAAGTTTGTGTGTTTCCCTAGCAACCGATGCGAGCACGGCACTGTGAGGATTGTGGGAGATGTGTCCACAAATACGACCACCACTGTCCCTGGCTAGAGACTTGTGTCGGTGAAACAAATCACAAATACTTCTGGTTCTTCCTCACCTCCACAGCTGTACTTGTGATATGGACTATCAGTATTGTGTGGTATGTGTACATACTTCTGGTTCCCCTTTATTCTGTAGGCTAACATTGAAATCCAGTTTCAGTATGGACCATAAGTATTGTGTAGTATGTATATATATACTTGTTGTTCCTCATTACCTCTATGGGTGTAACTCCACATGTAGCATGGACAGTTACAATTGTGTTGATTGTGTACGGCTTTCTTCTACCTCCACAGCTGTAGGTATACATGTACTTGTAGTGTAGTATATATTAACCAACAGATATATATATATATATATATATATATATATGTGTGTGTGTGTGTGTGTGTAGTAAGTTCAGTCATAAGTCATGGAAAATTTAGAAAAAAAATGAATAGAATTCTATTTCTCAAAGAGAGTGAAGGCTTTCATACCATAACTTTTTTTTCTCAATACAGGGGTGCCATGGTCCCATCGCTACAGATTAGGGTGTGGTTGCATAACAACTGGATATTTTTACTAGACATGATGGTGTTGGTGGTTGGTGGCATGACAGTTGTCTGTCTGGGTTGTCTGCATACATACCTCATGCTGACCAATGTCACCACCTGGGAGCTGCTGTCTCGCCACCGCATTACCTACCTCAGGTACCTAGACCAGGACTTCAACCCATTCCATGAAGGCATTCTTAAGAACATTTTTGTATTTATGTGTTCCAAAGAGCCACGGAGATGGGATGCTCTGTATCTCAAGCAGGCAGAACTACAGACTACTATACCGTAATGTGCAAGCATTCTAGTCGGACATAGTCAAAACCACAAGAGAAGTATTGTAACTCAAGAATATTTCATTCATGTGATTTCAGGCACACAGTGTCTCTTTGATTAGGAAGATGTTTTAATTGAGTTCACAAGAGTTTGGTTAAGACCACTATCATCTGTAAAGCTTTATTGATTCAGAAATAGCAAGATGATTTTGATCAGGGTACAGATTTGGCTGTTTGTGGACTATGACCATTTTGCAGAAGCATGGGTACTGCTTCACAATCTTAAAAAAGATAATACCCCCTACAAAAAAAAACAACAACAATACTTAAGGATACCCTGCCCCCCCCCCCCCAAAAAAAAAACCAAAACAAAAAAGCCCAAGCCCCACACACGAAAAAACAAAAAAAACGCTAGCATAGGTAGGCACACAGCAAAGAAAATCTGATATTTGGTGGAACTGAGCATATTGAAGAAATACGTGTACTTTTGTAAAATTCTATTGATATCAGAATATTATTTATTTAGAAATAGTAAGATAATTTTGATAAAAAAATTGAGTATATGGCATTGCATGAAATATTCTGGAATTATACCCAGGCTTCCAATGTAAATGTCCTTGGGCTATGACCAATTAACAGAAACATGTTTACTGTTCCACAGGTTAAAAAAAAAAAGAAGAAAGTAAGACTTAGAAAAAATACAAAAAAAACAACAAAGAATCCCCCCCCCCGCCAAAAAAACCCCCAAACAAATACTCACCATAGATATAGACACAACAAAGAAAACCTGATATTTGGTGGAATTGAGCATATTGAAGAAATACATGTACTCTTATAAAATTCTGTTTATGTCTATGTGCATTTAAAGATGGAGATCTTCATTCATGAGCTCATCACAGAAACCAGGTACAGAGAGCATACGAGCTATTATTATTTCATGCTGTATATGGTGCAGCAGTTAATTTACTTTGCAGCAGTTCAGATAGCTATAAATTTTGATATTTCATGACTTGGGAACTGGTGTAAATAAATTAAGAAAAATATATGTCCGTTTTTTTGTACAAATTTCATTTCTGTGAGTGCTGAGACCATTGCTGTGTACTGAAGAGCTGACTAGAATTGAAGTCAAAACTACTTGGAATGACAATCACTCTTAACTACATGTATTAAATTAAAGTTTATGGTCAACCGGTGCACACTGGTTAACAATTGGGGCCTCGAATACAAAGCACATGCATGACTGTGCTTTCGTGTACAATCTTGCCTTCAGCAGCCACCCAAGAGAGTGGTAAAAGCAACTCTAGAATGGAAATGGTGCCTCAATAGGTTTGAGATGTTTGCCATCAGCCTTAATTGGGTACCATCATCGTGGTCACTGTTTCAACTCCAAGTTACTTAGATACTTAAGTTGAGAAACTTGCAGATAAAAGTGTGTATCAAAAATTAATTTTCATACGTACTGAAATATGTATTTTCATTAATAAATGCTCCTGGATTAAAACTAAAGTACTCTGGATCACCAGTAATTTTAGTGCTTGCACTTTCAATAGAGGCCAAGAAACATTATAATGTGTCTTTGTGTTACATTCTGAAACTCTTCCAACACAGTTCATGAATCTTTTTGTTTCTAGTCACACTCTTCCTCTTGAATTACATGATTTGTCAATTCATGTTGTTTTCAGAGGCTCCTAATGGGTCACCCTGTTTTCTTTTCAAAATTGTTTGAGCTTGACTATGTTCTGCTGATGGGTGTTTGTCCTGCTACAGTTCAGGTGCAACTCTTTATCTCAAATGATCTCAACATTACAGTGACAATCCAGTGCTGCAGTAGTAAACATTTCTTCTCAACCATGTTGTGGCACTCAACCTGTCATCCCTGCCAGGCAGGGATTATCATGCACATGTGGCCAAAAAATAGCTTCATATGCCATCACCAGAGAAAATAAATTTATACACAGGACTGCTTGGTATTGGGCACTTCTCTTGCTGGGAAAACAATATGTTCACTGCAGAAAGGATTTGGCCCCTTTATAGAAGTATTCTTAAATGAAAGACACGGGGGATAAATAAGTGGTTGTTAACAGCAAATGACCACTTACTGTAAATTGCTTTAATTTCACTGTACTCTTATTTTCACTTATGTTGCTGATGGCACAAAACCGTGAAAATGAAAAGTGAAATAATATATTAACATTGTCTGAATAGGAATTATGTCCAAAACAGTGAAATTAAAACTACAGTGAAATGTCAAAAATACAAAAGCTATGAAAATTTATATACATGAAAATAAAGCAATTTACAGTAATAGAGCTGACCACTACAGCAAGGTTGAACAAACTTCAAAGCATAACACAGGACTGACTGAACTACGGTAACTGTCTGATGGGTAATTGCACATAATAAGCACTAAGTGGCCCTGGTATTTTCTGATTGTGCAAATTAATGACTACTGTCCTGTGTTTTCCATAGAATCATTTTCTGGGAGGAAGCTCTACCTGAGGGGCTGCCCTGTCATAAGTTTTGCAGGTTTTCCCCATCCCCATCATAGGTAATCCTCATTGTTTAAGATATGTCAACATTTGTCAATTTATAATTTCATCAAACCAAATTTTTAATGACAGTGGTACCTTTGAATGGTATGTAAGGTCGGAAGTTACATGTTTTTGATACAAATACTATTATCATGACAACAGGTAAATCTCCACTAAGTTCGAAGTGGATCTAGTCCACAGTTCTGAAGAAGACTACATTTACATGCATGTACACCTGTATCCCTTCCATAACCATGCTGACATGTATTTGTACTGATCCTTGCCTAATTCCAAAAATTCATATAAGGTTAGCAGGTGATAGTACTCCCACCTGGGGAACAACAGTGGGATAACTCAAGTCAAGATTCTTTTTTACCATGTTTGAATAAAATCCAGAAGTGTGTGGTTTAGAAAAGTTGTCAAAATTACAAAAACACACAAAAAATTATAAAAAATCTAAAAAAAATGCAATGCAAGTAAATAAACAAATAAGAGCCTAGTGGTGTTCAGACATGACCCTTTGCAAGTTCAAAGCAATTTGCCAAGTGATTTCATAGGATATTTTGAAGAGTTTTTGAAAGAAAGTGAACAGACATTTCATGTAAACTCCCCAAATCAGTACACTGTAACCTGTTGCATGAACTGGGTAGGGACCCACCCTGGGTGTGTCTTAACTAGGTCTGATAAGGATCCCGCCTACGGTTTTGGAGAAGTGGAAAAAGTGAATTATAGACAGGTAACAGCTGGATGAATGACAGTTGTCTGACCATCCTATAAGCTGAGCTGACTGTCAGGTCAGCTGAGTGAATAAAGTTGGTCAAGTTTTTCCTGCCCAAATAATTTATTGTTTTGTGGAAAGAGAAGAAAACCACCACCTGATAAAATATTTCTTTGTGGATAACGTATGCTGTCACTCTTGGATGTAAAGCCCCTAAGTCAACATGTATACACATGTGTGCAAGCATGATTTTACAACTGCTTTATCAGACACCTACAAAACTATTACATGTTAATAAAGAGGAGACCTATTATGTCATATGGGCTTGAAAGGTCCCCTGTCTATGTGGCCAGAGGATCTTGAATTGACCCACAGTGCTTGAGTGGGTGTGTCTTAAATACCAGGTACCAGTACAGTACTTCTCTTGGGAGACCAAGAAAAACACTTACAAAGTTGGTCATTGTACCACACAGATGTCTATCTTAATATACCTCTCTTAGAAGACCAAGAAAACTTATTGGGTATGTCACTGCACAACATAACTACTGTCTATCTTATTGCACCTGTCTTGGGGGATCCCTTTTGGACGAGCCACTGAAACAGGTCTTGAAGAGGGTGCATGAGGTACAACTGTATTACTGCATAATATAAAACATACACAATACATCAAAGTAATGTCTTGTATAATTCACACTATCTCGTTTTTTAGTTTTGTTTTTGTTTTTTAAAAATTATTTTAGATATTTTGGACACTGGATTCATATATATTTTGACCAAGTATTTGTATTATATTCCAAGGTTGTGCTTGCCTGTCAAAAGATTGTATCCAGGAGGACTGTCTGTAGCATGAACATGGATGTGGCACACAAAGGTGCGGGCCAATAGGACCATATCAGTCTTTCATAATTGTCTTCCATTGATTTATTGTATCATGAGGTTAGTGGGTCCATACATTTTTCACTAAAAATATCAGAATATCCATTTCATATATCTTCACTTAAGTATTAAACTGTTGCTATGTGCACTTTTGGAAAAGAACAGTGTCTTTGTTGAGTATTGTTCTTCAGCTATATAAGGCTATACATGTACATGTTTATGTCATATCCACTTTTCTTAAGGGGTAAGGAGATCATCTTTGTTGTATAAATCTATTAATGCAGCCTAACTTTCAGATGTTGTTCTACGTGTATGTGCAACTTTTAGGAATCTCTTGTGGGCTCCTGTATGTAAACAAATGCTGCAGTATTGCAACCATTTTCATCAGCCAGATTGTGCAATACACTTTGTATAACACTCTCAATGGTGTATCTCATCTCTCGTTCCCACGTTTTGCAAGAATAATCAAGATTTCATGCAGAAAATTGCTGATGAGTCAAAAGTTTGAAATATTCTTATACTACATATAGTAATTTGTTGTGAAAAATGTTTTGATTGTAGAAATTATTTTCATTATTCATCAGGAACTTTTTTGTCAATATTTCTACAGACGGGCATTGTTTTTATATTCTGCCAGTCTTCTGTCTATATTCATGCTAAAATAGGAAAAAAGGTCAAAGAAAGCCCTAAATTACAGCGGATACCTCAAGAAATCACTGACTTTTACGAAAAATAAAACTGACCATCCTGGGACATTTAAGACTCAGATGCAGCACTACCAGAGGACGATTTGCACTGATTTTTCACTAACTTTCACAAAAAGAAAGGAAGGCATATTTTTCTCCCAAACAAAGAGATTCTTATTAATCATATTGAAAGCGAAACACCCATTAATGGGATTGTTACACATATATCTACATATGCTGTTTGATGTTCATGTATGTGGAACTTATTTTGTATCGATTTGAGGACATTTTGCAGATCCTCAGACAGTGATATACCTTTTTCAGACATGGTACCTTGCAAATAGCTTCCTTTGCTGATCATTTCCAGAGCTAGATGGTTCATTTGGAGATTGATAATTTCATCTTGAATGGACTTCCTCAAGATGAACTCCAAATTTGGTACAAATTACTGCTGACTTTTCCTACACATACCCATATATGTGTGGAAATCATAACATTGAGTTTAACTGTAGTGTGTGTGTTTGGGCCAGCCATTTGGGTATCCAAGTCTATATACCTTAAGTGCTTTCACAGCTGGGAGAAAATATAGTGCAGGTCATATTTGGGATGACTGTTTACAATATGTATTTGCTTATTACTCCACAATAGTTTCTAAACTTTGTTAGCTGAAAAACTGCAGTGTGGAGTGTTGTCATAAGTGTCATGTGCCTTCAGAGATGGAGATAATTACATCTAAGTTCATGTTTTGACCTGTTTATCAGTTTGTAAATTCAAATTGCTATGCGTGGCTTTGCTGAAGACAAAGGTGCAACAGCAACCGATGAGTTGCAGATAGGCTATACCATCAACCAGTGAGTAACAAATACTTCAGGCTGCACCACAAGCCAATGAGTGACAAAGACTGTAGGCTACACTGGCAGCCAGTGAGTGACAAAGAGTGTAAGCTGCACTAGCAGCCAGTGAGTGACAAAGAGTGTAGGCTACACTAGCAGCCAGTGAGTAACAAAGAGTGTAGGCAAGTGAGTGACAAAGAGTGTAGGCTACACTAGCAGCCAGTGAGTGACATAGAGTGTAGGCTACACTAGCACCCAGTGAGTGACATAGAGGGTAGGCTACACTAGCAGCCAGTGAGTGACAAAGACTGTAGGCTACATTTAGCAGCGAGTGAGTGACAAAGACTGTAGGCTACACTAGCAGCCAGTGAGTGACAAAGAGTGTAGGCTACACTAGCAGCCAGTGAGTGACAAAGAGTATAGGCTACACTAGCAGCCAATGAGTGACAAAGAGTATAGACTACACTAGCAGCCAGTGAGTGACAAAGAGTGTAGGCTACATTAGCAGCCAGTGAGTGAGAAAGACCACGGTCCCCACCAGCTGCTTGTGAGTGAGAAACACTAGGCTACACTAACAGGTGAGTGATAAATGTTATGGGCTACACCAGCAGCCAATGAGTGACAAACACTGTATGTTACACCAGCACTGGCTTTTGTCATGGCCACGTCTTTGCAAAATAATGAATAGGATCTGCCTGTTTTTGCAGTTGAGTGTTCTTGTTACTTCTCATCATGCAGGCTCCGGTGTTAACATATACATGATCAATACAATCAACATGAGCACATAGAAAGGTGATCTTGTATTTGGAAATGTTACTGCAACACATCCATAATAGGTGTTACAACATAACAGCAATGTCTAAGCTACATGAAGAATACAGTGCCAAGACAGCACTTGGATATGAGAGAAATACTTTCTATATGACCAGGACAAGTTGTGGTACATTGGGAGTAATGCATGGTGAAATGTATCCCATATACAAAACAAATGAACCTGATGATTGGTCCAAACAACAGACATCATCTGTGGACTGTGCCACTTAGTCATTCTCCAGCACCTGTTGATCAAGATCATGTGAAACATCTTTGGGCATTACATTATGGAACTATGGTATGTGTATGGAGTACATATGTGTTCTTGTTTGTTTTGAACCTGGAACCAGGATTGGTTTACTTCTTTCAATGCCAAGTTTTGATTGAGTCAACAACTTTTTTTGGCACACTTTAGGCATGTCTAGGAAAACTGTTGACTTGGGCTATTCTTATGCTGTCTTAATGTCTCCTGAACTGTAGTTATGCTGATACTTGAATTCAAGGTCAGCTTACAACTGGTATGTATCATTATGTCAATTCATAGCGAAATTTACAGACATATTTATATTGACAGTGAAACAGTTAAAAGTTTTAAAATAAAGGAAGAAGAATCGCATCAGAGCATTGTATAAAATACATGTATATTTCATGTTGAGATGTGGACATATTGGACTAATTTTACAATGTTTGCTGGTAGTTGGTTGTTTCCCATGTTTAGGTTATGTTTGTGCTGCAGTATGTTTCAAACTGGGGGCAGCATTCAAGTTTATATGTAGCAGGTCCTGTGTTAAAGTTCTCAAGTGTAGCTTCTTATCAAGTGAATCTGAATGGTCAACTGGACGTATGCATCAACTTTGGGTGCTCCCTATGTCTTATTCCAGCAATAAAAATTCTATCCTACTCACAACATGGCAGTTTCTGTGTTCTTGTTTAACTTATGCCCGAGTTGGGTCAGATATATGTTTCTTTTTATATTTTTTTGTTTAAGTTGGAATGAATATGTCTGTTTTAAGTTCTGTACTGAAAGAGCTTTTACACATTGTGGATCACATGAGTTGTAGCTTTGACCTAGAGGTCAACAGAGCTAAAAATGTGTTACTCTTAGGCCACCCTAAAGATGATCTGCATGATAAAATTTATTCATTGTGATGTTTAATCCAATGAAATAAATTTGTATCTATCATTAAAAAATCGAACCAGAATAGTGGAAACTTTCTCTATATGTTGTTTGAACTTTTAGGCCAATTTTTGGCCATATTTTTACCATTTAAAATTCCCTAACAAAGGTATCATTTTTGGTAAGGAAGGGTGTTTTTTTTTCTGGGATCTGCTAGCATGTTCCTGGTTTTTCAAAGGGTTGATCTGCAATCCACCAAAATTTTGGGGAAGTAAACCCGGGTACAGCTCTGTTGACTTGCAAAATAACATAGCTGATGTCATTGATTACGTTTGTCCTGTACACTTCTATTGATTAACCTTTCATATCTAGACTACTGGAAAAAAGAAGTTTCAATAGTCAAATGATTGGGTGTGTGGGCATTGGGTATAGACATTTTTTAGGTCAGTTGATTTGTCAGACAGCTGAGCTTTAGGAAGGCTCTGTCCACAATTCACATTTTTGACTTCTTCTCCAAAACCAGTTGCCAGATCCTCTTCAAACTTGGTGGGGATCTTACCTTGGGTAGGTCTCTAGTAAGTTTGTTCAAATGGTCATGCTTCAGTAATTTTTGGATTGTTTATGAAATTTTGTTGTATTTTGCAGGGCATTTTTTCAAAGATCTCTCACCCAATTGTTTTGATATCACACAGGAACACTCCTAGGGACTCCTAGTTCTGAATTTATTCACCAGGTGGCACTGCATTTTTCTTTCAATTTTTTAATTGTTTTTGTGTGTTTTTGCCATTTTTGACTTCTTCTCCCGAAGAGTCTCTCAGATTAAGCTGAAACTTGGTGCATGTGTTCCTTGTGAAAAGGTCAAACAAAGTTCTTCACTAGGTGGCATTGCTATGGATTTCTGATTTTTAATTTTTTTTTTTTTTGCAAATCTTAAAAAAATCTTCTCCAAAACTGCTAACTCAATTGCCTTGATTTCACATAGGAACACTCCTAGGGACTCCTGGTTATTAATTCGTTCACCAGGTGGTGCTGCACTTTTTTCTATTTTATGAATTTTTGTGTGTTCTTCCCCAGAACTTTCACTTAGATTAAGCTGAAACTGTGTGGGTATATACCTTGTGAAAGGGTCAATCAAAGTTGTCCACTAGGTTGCTCTGCTGTGGATTCCTAATTTTTAACGATTTTCAATTTGGGTACTTGTCGGTAAATGCACTTTTCCTATTGATTACTATGTAAGTGAATGCGCATTCTAATGCTCAAGATCATGTATTTTCTCCACCAAGTAGCAATGTTCTTTTTAAGGTTCTCTACATATTGAACATTTGATGATGCATTAAAATTTATACCTTTAATGAATTTTTCGGTGGACAAAATCTCTGAAATACTTCTTAATGTCATATGCCCTCAGCTAAAGCTCAACACAGCTATTCAGTTGCTACTTTGATATTGTCAACAAGCTTAGGGGCCATGTCACTTTTTCACGCTTAATGACATTTGACGTTAGGGGGTGGAAGTGGGTCTTAACCTATTAATGCTATATATTTTCTGAAAATTGTGACAAAGAATATGAGTGAAAACAAAAATAAGAAAACAAAGCGAGTTTATGTCGAGCTATGTTGCAATGTACACACAAAATACAGACGTTGTTACATCACCCCTAGCTATGCCTAGTCCTTATGCTACTGGCACATTTATAGAATATGTTCGACTGAGCTTTGGTATCATCATTTTTATATATGTATGTCAACTGTATCTTTAAACCGGAATAGGGTCTCTTATCCTGCACTTTTAAGAACACAATTTGAATGAATGTTGCAAAGAGGTAAAACAGAAAAATTAAACCCCAGTCAACAGCTTTCTTTGGTGCACTCTGAGCATTAAGCATCCTGAGTGTGCCTGGGAAAGCTGTTGCTTGATATATAAAATGACGATTTAAGGGTTTAAAACAATAAAATCTTCATAAACACACTTTGTCACGTATTTTCAACTTTTATTTGTTTCATTCTACCTGGGTTCGTGGACTCGCACATTATATGCATTCCACACGCCTTCACACGAGCCAAGATTTCAAAGAGGGGAGTAGATGTATTTTCTTTAGGCCTGAAATGCTCAGTGTATAAACGATTAAATAATTAGGGGTACATATGTATTATTAACACATGTAGTAACAAAACTGTGAATCATATCCCTCTCACTGCTATAAGCGACTTTAATAGTGTAGATGATTTATACCCATTAGATAGTTTGATAGTCAAATTCTAGGTGGAGAGACCTTTCATTCAAGTACCGGCGTGCCTAGGCTAAATTCAGTTTCAGAAATCATGATCTCAGTCAACAGCTTTCCTCGGCGCACTTTGCAGTGCGCAAAGTATGCTAGGACAGGCTGTTGACTCGGTCCAAAATGAAAGATATTTTTTTGTTATTGTGGGTTAAATATATATAAAGTTTTTCTTTCTAGTAAAGTGTAAGATATTTAAATTAAAGTCAGCTAAGACCCCCTGTTACACCCTCTCTTTAGAGTGCACAGAGACGTTTATTTTTATCTTAATTGTGTAGGCCTGCACAGACTATATTTGCCGATAAATGTCTAGGCCCATATGACTATCTGCAAATTTATGCGTTTGAAATTGCGCGATGGTTTTGAGCGACTCTTTGCTATCCCTGGATTCACATTCATATTTTTGGTAGACTTACTTGTAGTCAGCTAAAGCATGCCTACATGCCCAACGTTTGCTCTCTGGCTAGGCCAGAGAAAAAACCCGCGATCGCATCATTAAGATTGGAGGTGAAAAGTTGCTCAATATAAATAAATAAACAATGATTATTAAAGTATGTATACAAATTCGATGTCGGGCTTTATGATAAATAGGCCAAATAAGAAGTTTATTAGAAGACCGGTCCTAGGCCTGTGCATCTTCTTTCAAAGAATGTGGGTGATTAACAGTGTTTTCTATGCACAAAATGCAAAATGAATGTTGCCCTAGTTACAGTTAAATTTTTGAACTTAGTCTGAATTTTGGCCCTAGTATGAATACGGGCACTGGTCATTTTTTTTATTCATATGTGATGCATAGGTCAAGTAAAATGGCCTAGAGCAGACTCATGGTGCACAAGGAAAAGATCAGTTGCGTGTCACGGAGGTCCACTTTTGACGTTAAGGGGTGGGGGTAGGTCGGAGGGTCAAACGGTCTAACGTCAAATGCCGTTAAGCGTTACAAGTGACATGGCACATTAGGTCAGCGGAGCACGGGCTGTTCACAGCGACCCACTTGTTCCTGTCACCAATCATTTTGCAAATAATATACGTTCAAACCAAAGGCTAAATCAGATAAAAACATTGAACACAAGTTTTATCAATTTACATGCAAGAGGCATTTCATGCATTTTGGCAACTCCCTCGTCACCCCAAACAGTTTTGTGCAGAATCTGCACAAAATTGTTTGCACTGCAGATAATATCAAGTTGAATACGAAACTCCTTACATATATGGGCCTGCAGAACGTTTATGTCCCAATCCCAGCTTGGAAACATCCAGAGTCCGACACGCCCGTTTCTACACGGCTGCAAGTCGATCAATATATATATATATATATGTGTGTGTGTGTGTATGTGTGTGTGTGTGTGTGTGTGTCTGTATGTTTGTATGTATGTGCGTGCGTGTGCTTGCAGATGTCATACCATCAGGCTTCACATATGTTTGATTGATTAAGTTAAAAGATATTGTTTTCAGTGAATGCAACGCTTGGAAGAGGAAAGGAAAAAAAAACAAAATCAGGCGAAATAAATAAATAAATAAATAAATAAATAAATAAATAAATAAATAAATAAATAAATAAATAAATAAATAAATAAATAAATAAATGAACGATTAAAAACAAAATGTCTGTGTTGGCACACAGACATAACGCATGACTATTTACATCGTATTTAGCTCAAAGCATCATTTTTGTACTGAAAACGCCAAAGAAGATCAGCTCGCACCCGACGGTAAGAGTCACGTTTTAGCTCAGGTGGACAAGAGCTGAGCTTTTAGGAGGCTCCGTCGTCCATCATCTGTCCACAATTCACATTTCCGACTTCTCCAAAACTGATAGCCGGATCCTATACAAACTTGGTGGGGATCTACCAAGTTTGTTCAAATGGTCACATCCCAATGATTTTTGGAATTTTTAAATGATTTTTTTGTTCTGTCTTTTGGACAAATCTTTAAAATATCTTCTCCAAAATCCTGACGCAATTGCGTTCTTAATTTGTTCACCAGGTGCACTTTTTCTATTTTTTGCCATTTTTGTATGTTTTTGCTATTTTTGACTTCTTCTCCAGACCCTTCACTCAGATTTAGCTGAAACTTGGTGGATCTGTTCCTTGTGAAGGGGTCGAAGGAGTTTGTTTGCTAGGTAGCACTACCATGGAATCCTGGTTTTTAACGATTTTCTCAATCTGTGTACTTATCGCTAAATGTGCCTTTCCTATTGATTACTATGTTAGTCAATGGGCATGCTAATGCTAAGTCACAATTTCGATTTTTTTTCTCTAAAACCATCAGCCAGATTCAATTCAAACTTGGTGGCAATGTACCCTGGGTGGGTCTCTAGCAAGTTTGTTAAAATGGTCAGCTCCAATTAAGTTTTTTTTATTTTTTTATGATTTTGCTTTTTTTGGGGGGGTCTTTTTTAAATGGTCATGCTCCAGGGAATGTTGTATGATTTTTTTGGTTCTTTTTTGGTCAAATCTTAAAAACGCTTCTCCAAAACCGCTCACCCAATTGCTTTTATATCACACAGGAGCATTCCCAGGAACTCCTGGTTCTTAACTTGTTCTTGATGCCTGATTTTTAATTGTTTTTTCAATTCGGGTGTTTGCTGGTTGATGCATGCATTCTGTTTATGTAAGTGAATAGGGATTGCAATATAATTCACATTTTTGACTCCCTCTCATAAACCATCAAACAGATTCACTTCAAACTTGATGGGGATGTACCATGATGCCTTGATGGATCTCTACCAGGTTTGTTCAAATGGTCACAGTGCAGTGAATTTTGAAGTTTTAATCAGTTTTTTATTGTTGATGTTTTTGGCAAATGTGAAAAAAATCTTCTCAGAAACCGCCCAGCCAATTGCTTCAAATTGCATAGGGACACTTTTCGAGACCCGTAGACTTCAATTTTCCCAACATGTGGTGTTGCGATTTTACTGATTTTTTTTTACCATTGGCAAGGGGATATGTACATGTTAGCAACAGGGATCTGCTGGGCACTGTTTGTCATTTGCTTGCTCCAGGTGTCAATCCTGATTTTCGTGTTCATGCTGGTGGTGATATTCTTGTAAATATTTTTATAAACAATAGTGAAAACTTGTCTGATGATCTATCTATCTGTATTTGAATCCGCTCAACATTACATAGTAGAATCTAGGTGTTTCAATTTTTAATTAAAGAGATATACCTTTCAGCAGTAATGAGCTATACTTCATGGACCATGGTTCTACAAGCTCCAGGCGTTGGGGATGAAGGACACAATCGCCCATTATGAGTCCAAGATAAGGTCTAGGCATACTCTAGATATGCAGACCTATAGACTGCATTGGAGTCTAAACTCTGAGGGGGCCATGAACTGGAACATGGTGGCTGCCATGAGGGGGCAAGGGAAGTCTAATGGACAGGTATCAGGAACTTTTGCAAAGGAACCTGCTATGCCAGAAAAGGCGTACATGCCCTCCTCCAGCACTATCAAATCCTGCTAGTAGTGCTCGGCAAAAGTTATGGACTATCGCCAGCAACAGGCCCAGAGGATATTGACAACAGTGGCATTCCTTACCTCGTCCCAGGAGGCCTTAAAGGCATGCACATTGTGAGCTTTAGCCAAGACCTGCTTTAAGGCCAAAAGCCTATCCAAAGCATTCTAATAGGCCTTCAAGATGGTCTGCTTGATCCACAATGAGATCGTGTTTCAGCAGACCTGCTCCTTTCTAGGGTGTCCCGAGGGCAAAAAAGGGGTAGATGTCTGACCCTTGAAGCTTGCATGTGTGAGACTTCCCACTGGTACAACATGAAGTGGGCAATGTCTGCGATGCGTGGAGCCCAAAGATGTATTTTCCAAGTGATGCACCAATCTGAAAACTCTTTCCAAAGAGCCAATAAACTGTAAGAGAATAGGACTGAAGTCCCCCTCTGGCAATTCTATCTGTGACTGGTTCCAAGAAACGTCTGCCATGCATGTGCTTTGAGACAACCACCAAGCGTGAAGGTTGAGCACTTGAGGGTCCATGTGAAACACACTTGTCCATGGTTGCAGCAGAAGTTTTGGCTATGCTGGTAAACGTCCCACTGGCTTGATACTTAGTTGCAAGAGGTCCAGGGACCAATCTCTACTCGGTTGCCGGTGGGTGACCAACATCAGGTTGCAGTTGTGGGACCAAATCTTCTGCAGGAACCTCAGGAGGATGTGTAGAGGCATAAAGGCATAGCCCAAAGGTTGCTCCACTCCATTGCCAGAGTTTCCATTGCATGGGCATTAGGATCTGATCAAGGTGACACTTGAACAGGAAGTTTTTCATTTGTGCTTGCCGTGAACAAATCCATGCATGGGTATCCAGCCTGACCTGAATGACCCAAGGGTGGAGCAACAACACTGTCTCTACCTGCTGCCCTCTTCTTGAGAGTTTGACAGCCAGGACATTCTGTAGTCCTGGGACATGCCTCTTGTGTGTGCGGACCTCGTTTTCAGGGCACCTTTGTATGATGCATACGGCAAACTCTGTCAGCTGTTCACAGGGCATGCTGCAAGGGATGACGGTGAAGGCGACCCCAGGGAACCTGGGAGTCCATCAAGGACAGGAAGCCTAAGAGGGATTGACATTGCCAGACCGAGGGAACCTGGTGAGCCAGTAACACCTTGAGCATCAACTGGAGTCTGTCCCACATGTCCTCCAAAGGACAACAGATGTAGGCAATCAGATCACACTGGATGCTGAGAAAGACAAAGATGGCTCTGGCATAAAGCTGTACTTGTAAGATTCACAATAAGGCCAAACTGATGGAAAAGTCCCATAGTGGTCTGTGTGTGATGCTGCAAATGTAGGCACCGCAGTACCTGGTTCAGCCAGTCGTCCTGGTACACATAAATTATATGTAGGCCTACAGCCTTCTGGTGAAGGTACATGGCAATTGCCTGTGTGAACCGGGTGAAAATCAGAAGTGCCATGGCAAGGCCGAATGGGATCACCCTGAACTGGGAGACTGGGCCTGAAAATGCAAACTGCAGATGCTTCCCTGATGTCTATGGGTCTGGCACATGGAAGAACGCGTGGTTGAGATCTGAGGATGTCATCCATTTCTGGGGCTGCAGGGCCACTGCCACGGACTGTGGAGTCTCTATCCTAAAGGAGGGTACTCCAAGTACATGTTCAGCCTTGACAGGTCTATGACCAGATGCCTTATGCCTCCATGTTGCTTCGGGATGAGGAAAAATAAGCTGTAGAACCCTGGTACACCATGATATCCCACCTGCTCTATGGCATTCTTGCTCTGTAGCTTCTCCACCATCTCTAGAAATGCAGGTTCCTGTGTGTGTATATGGGTGGGGGTGGTGAGGTGAACCACTTGTCTTTGCAGCATAACAGAGGCCTGTCTTTGCCAAAGGGCAGGGAGTAGCCATGTCTCAGGGTATTCAAGATGAACAAATCATCTGTGATGGACTCCCAGTCCCATTGGGTGTCAAAGGCAGAAAGACAACTGCCAACAGGGCACTTGGAGATGTCTGCTGCTTTGGTAGAGGGCAACCCTTAGACTTGGGGTCCAACAAGCAAGAATAAGGATCTGTGAGGCTTGCCTGACTTCTTTGGTTTGCTTTCCTGGGATGTCATTATGCAGAGGACATGGTGTGAGTTGGAGGGCAAGTAGACGCGGTCTGAGAGCCACACTTTGTAGTGGCAGCAACCAGGGTTGACAGTGACCAATCAGAGTCTGCCAGTACCTTGGTTCTGGATCACTCATCAGAGCAGGCCCGAAAGTCCTGTAGCTGACAGATGACTTCAGATATCTCTCCTCCAAACAAGGTGCTGGAGAAGAGGACCCCTGTTTGTACTCGGCGAAGCAGGGGGTCAGGCAACTGCTGACCCTGAAGGAAGGCTTTCCTGCATAACAAACGCCGGCTCGCCGTCAGCATGCAGGCCATCCTAACCTGGTGGTTTATCACTCTCGACAATGCCACCTGATCCAGCTAGTCCCACACTGCCTCTGGAACCTGCATGGGCTGAGCTCTGAAGGTCCTCCAGGAGGGACTTTAATTGGCCACCAAAGAGACATCAGAGTACGACGCCTACTCGAACCTGCAAACTTGTGAACTAGGGAGTGCATACCCAAGTCTTGTGAATGCAAGAACGCGTGTAGGTAAGGACATCTGACACTTTAATTTCTCAGACAAAAAACAGATAGGCCTACAATTTGTGATTTTTAGACACTAATATGTATTATGATCCATTTACAGTCCAAATTAAACACCATTGGTATGCCTATCACATTTCATTTTAAAACGAATCAAAAACATGTTCCGTTCTTGGCCTTTTGGCTGATAAACTTTCAATGAAAAGAATGAAACTGGCTGCAAGGACACGGTTGCTTAAGTGTTTCCTCTAGGATTTAAGAGCTAGCCGCCTTCTGAGATGCAGGTAAGCACTAAAGAGCACACTGTGGGCCAAGAAAACTGGACAGTCCATGTTGTTTACGTCATACAGCCAAATGCTAGCAATGACAGTGAATTTGCAAGCTTACCCACTAGGACAACATAATAGATGCATTCCATCGTGCTGCATGTAGAATACAGTAGTCTAAAATAGATAATTATGTTCTTTTCATATTTATTGTCAATATACTATAACACATAAAGTTTACTTCCATCTTCTATGATCTACATCGCAGAAGCTATTCCAATTCTAATGCCAATGGACAAGCTTCTTATTATGGGCCTACTGGGCAACTTAAATTTGTTGCTTGGTTGCATATTGCCAAAGCTTCTGTGCTACTGTACACAGCACTGTTCTGATAGTAGGCCTACCCCGCTTGGCCATTGCTGCCATATCATGCTGCAACCCATGTCACCAAAGAGTACCTGTTCCCTGATTGGCTGTCGGCGGACTGAGTTCATAAAATGTACAATGCAACATGAATTTCAACTTTGTTCCTCTGTTGGATGGCGCCCAGACTTCTGTATCACACCTGCCAGTGCAGTTTTATGATCCTCCGACACTGTTGCCCGGCCATAGACCTACTGCAACACGTGTTATCAAAGTGTAGCTGCGCGTTTCGGGTGGCTATTGACTGGCCGGTGTGTTTTTTGACCGGCACCGCAACCCCGCCAAACGGATGCTACTGGACCCCTGCGAAAATTAAAAGACCCTATCTTCACTCCTCTCGAGGACAGCTTCGGAGCCTGACTTGTTCTGGCTCGACGCTATGACCGCTCCCTCATTTATTTTTGTAATATCCACTACCGGTAGCTATTTTGCAATTGTTTCACAGCGAATTAACTAAGAAAGGGTCTTAAGAAAGACTAGGAGGAATCATATATATATATACATAAAATGATTTATAGATATCTATAATTCGGATTACAGATATCAAAAAATTACTAATACGGCGAATTTTAGATAAATAAAATCATTTATATATATAAAATAAATTATACATAACTAGAATTGAATGTTAGATACATGAAATTTCGATTAAATTTTAAAACGTCATGACTTTGTTGTAGGTCATTTACTTTTTATCCAATTTTATAGATATCGATATCTCGAATTTTATATATCTATAATTCGAATTGTAGATATCTAAAATTCAGTTTTAAACATCTAAAAAAAGTCTATTTATAGTTAACTATAATTTATTTTTAGATATCTTGTGTGGCGTTCACTATTTGATAGGTATTTATTGATATCAAATATTGGAATTCTTGTCATCAAGAATTCCGTTCTGTTTCTTGATATCAAGAATTCGAATTAATGATATCAAGGAACCACCTCTTGATACTAAGAAATAGAATTATTGATTTCTGAAAATTGATTTATTGATATCAGGAATTCACGTTTACCTTTCTACTTTTCTCAAGGGTACCTAAATGATAAATTCCAAGTTTTGGTAACGATATTACATTTTTTTTCATAAATTTTTCAAATATTAAAGTCAAATGTCAGTCCACATATTCAACTATAAAATGTTTATTGTGGACATAACACGGTTAGGACGCAGTGTGTCAGTGTATGATCTTCCTAACAGGTAAGTTTTACTCTATGTGTAAAATATGCGGTTTCAGGTGAATCAGCAAGATGATCCTATTAGCCGATTTAGTTACAAAATTTTCGAAACTAGCACCTGTATATACTTTCATTAACTACATACATCATCATTTGTGGTGAAAAAACTCCTTTTTACCATAAAACTTTTTGTAATTCAGGACTTCCGTCCTACGCAAATTCGGATCAATTCATTTGCTGGTCAACTCACTTCTGCTCCTGCATCAACTCGCTTTGTTCAGGGAAGTGTCAACTATATTGCTGCAATACAATCCATGTCCGGTCATTTTCACAGCCTGGGATCTCCTCGTCTGAACACGACTGTCTTCCTACACACTGTCCTGATAATTTGGTGTCTGTTGGACTCGGTTAAAGTACCAACTGGCGCTGTACATACCAAAAGCAGCGAGTGGTGGGAGGGGTTTATCAGTGGTCAATTATACTCCAGACTGTAGAAGTTAGGCATGCGACGGACTCAATTTGAAATGTTTCAGCGCAAATATTCTATCAAAAACAACAATTCAAAATTTTCAAGATTAGGCCAATGCTAATTATAGTGCACTTGCGTGATATGCACAGGTGTTAAACGTATTTTGATATGTCAGTCATAAAAATTAAATACCTGACAAGAGTCGTATTCCTTTTTTGAAGCCTGTCTAATTCTCAGCTTTGTGGACACCAATAATTATCTAATTCTTCATTTTGCAGGTCGTTTTTTTTTTTACTTCACAAAAGTCAGAACGGTGAAACGCATATAATAGGCATTGTTACGATCAATTAGTTCATATATGTTCTCAGTAGAGGGCTCTCTACGCAGGCAGACTAGGTATGTGTATTTTCCATTAGTTTCCATTGTAAATTTACACCTATTTAGCTTTAAAACTGCTCTACTCAGAAACACCAAATTTCATGTGGTAAGTTGCTGTATACAGTTAAAATACTCTTGTAAATTTCGTAACTTTTGCCGCGAAAGTATTCAACATATTGAATGCTACTTTAGCATAGAATCTTACATGGGAATACACTTCTCTAGCCCGCAAGAATTCTGTGTATTGAGTTGTGTACTCAGCCAAATACACACAAAATTGTTGATTGCGACCTCTCCTATTTATCCAGATG
>CAXHWN010000937.1:1447862-1546862 GCA_964020975.1 Hermodice carunculata | reverse complement strand
GAAGCAGCAGGGGCCAGGGCTAGGGCGCTTATCAGAGCTGTCGTATGAGGAACATGTACGTCATTTATGTCACATGTACTTCAACTACAAATTCCTGATCACTTTAATGTCGACCACCTCCTTATCTCAGCTGACCCATATAGATATCTCACCTGGTTTCATAAAATAAAGATGGATGCCAGCATACTGGTGACTGGGAAGTCCCTGCTCATGTAAAGTTGTCATGCTCATCGTTAATTTTCCGAAATGTAGAACAAGATTTTTTTGTAAAGATAAGATGCAGCAGCTCAGGAAGTCCCGTGAATGCTTTATCATTGGGATTGGAATATTGTGTTTGATACAAGGCGTCAATTCATGTAAGAACCTTTACTTATATATCTATATCTATATCTTTATTCATGTCTCGCTAATGCGTCCATGTTCATAATGAATGTTCAATACGGTTATATTGGACTACCCTCTTACAAAATATACTGTTATAATTATTTAAGAAGGAAACATTTATTGGCAGCAACATATTAATATGCGTTCAAAATTTTCTTTTGCATCACCTTGTCATTTTGGAGCTATACTTAGCTTCTCGAATATATTCATGATCTTACTACGTAACTTTGATCAATACAGCTGATAACGCAGAAAAAATAGATGTTTTAAAAATAGAAAATAGAACAATGACTGGGTCGCCTTCTGTGGTGGTGGAGGTCTGGGCACCCAGGGAGCCCCCCTCCCATTCGCTAGAGTTCTTATGCACCAGTTAAGCGGTGTTTGGTAGATTTAGAATGCGCTCAACCATACTAGAAATAAGATATGGGAGACTTTAGAACATCACAAAATATATATTGCTTTTCTCCATACTGTCAAATTCATTAGGCTGCATTTTACAATAAAAGAGTTTTAGAAAATCGAAAAGACTTAATTAATCTTAAACAGGCCAAAATACCTGACACGTCATGAGTAGGCCTAAAGCATAATGCATGTATATTATAGCACATTGCTAATAGTCAATTGCCGCCACAGCCAGCGTCTGTCGTCATTCGCTAATCCATTTTACAGGAAATAAAATACGTTTAAACTAGCCAGGGGAACATTGACATTGCCTCGATCCACGTTTCGAGCAGGCATTTAAAGTTGTCGTCCCGATATATATATATACATATATATATATATATATATATATATATATATATATATATATATATATATATATATATATATATATATATATATATATATATATATATATATATATATATATATACACACACACATTCGTATGCTTTTATTGGGGGGGAGGACTTTTCTTAAGTTTGATGCCTGCAACCTTCAGCATTTATTGTGAGTGCAACGAAATTGACTAGTTTTCTTACGATACTCATAATCAATTCAAAGTAACAAGGTTGCATCTTTGACTTTGTTTCTTATGAAAATCATTACAGAGAAATCTGTTATGAGAGACCGCTCTGGCGCATAACAAAGAGTGGTCACATAAAGCACATAGAGGTTGACCCTAGCAACACCTGGTCAATTGCACATTCCGCTTACCTGAAGGAAAACTGCAGACAGGTGCGTCATCAGACGTTTGCACGAAGAGACCAACGCAAATATTTCTTATAGGCCTAAAAGAATGAACACATACATATTGGTACTGGTGAACCGATTTTCATATAATTCATAGTTCTGCTATCTCATACAAAATATGTAGACCTTTTGTTTTGCTGTGGAGGTTATTTTTGGTGCCCTTTATATGTGGTCAATGGTCAGGTTCAGCAGGTAGTCTCCCAATGGAGGGAAATTATTATAAGGTGCTGTTGCACAGGAAAAATGGTTCCAAAAAGACAGTTGGCCTCCCGAAAAGGGGTCTCTCAAAACAGGTTTCACTGTATATAGAAATACATGGCATCAATCCCATGTCCAGAAATGCTCTCTTTGCATTTAAAAAAATTGGTTTGAGTACTTATACAATTGTCTTGCTGTTTGTTGCCGTTCATGGCCATACGCAAAATGCTTAAAACCTGGACTGTAACTCGTGTGTTGAAACTGTCGAACCGGTCGTGAGCAGTCGAATATTTCAGAGGTCCCTTCTACATCCATTATATTAAATATTGTCCTTTCTAAAAAAAAATCTGAATAAAAATTTCAGGGAAGAATTACCAAGGAAAAAAATGCTAATAGTCAACAGTTTTCCTCGTCACACCTTGGACGCTGAGCGCCCGGGGTGTGCCAAGGGAAGCTTTTGACGCAGTCCAATAATATGGCCCTTTACGGCTTAGCTGTCTTTATATCTAATTGGCTGAATATATATGTATATTCTATATGGATCTTCCTCAATATTAGCGCACGACAAAACTGTGCGACAAATCTACCGTCCACCCGAAGTTGACTTATTTTGTGACACTGTTTTGAATAACTGATAATGAAGCACATTGGTCAGTCTGTCATTGAAATTAATACCTTATAAAGCAATATCTAACTTCGGAAACGACACAAGAAAAACCAATACTTTTTAATTTACATGTAGGAAATGTATGCATTTGGAATTAAAGTGCAAATAGTAGATCAGTAAGTAATTATGTTGTAAAAAACTCCTTATAATCTGTATTTATAGTTAAAATACATATCTTATTTGCTGTAAATATCCGGTATATTCATAAACCCAGTTATGTTTCTGAAAATTTTGAAAAAACGGGAAATCTTTTCATGATTAATCACTGCATTAAAATACAAATATTCGGTGCTTCGCTGATAAGAATCTTTCATCATATTTGCCATCGGCACGAATCGTTCAGTATTTTGACCAATAATTAAAGTGTGTGTGTCAACACACACAGTTCTTTCTTTCTTTCTTTCTTTCTTTCTTTCTTTCTTTCTTTCTTTCTTTCTTTCTTTCTTTCTTTCTTTCTTTCTTTCTTTCTTTCTTTCTTTCTTTCTTTCTTTCTTTCTTTCTTTCTTTCTTTCTTTCTTTCTTTCTTTCTTTCTTTCTTTCTTTCTTTCTTTCTTTCTTTCTTTCTTTCTTTCTTTACCAGTGACTTTGTCTCACACTTTTCTCTGATACTATTGTACATAGAAACTCCAAACTTAGCATGCTTGTACCTCCATACAAGGATTTTTGCCTTTTTATACAGAGGAATGAAGATGTTTAAAATTATTCAATTTAGGGACATTTGCAATTTTAAATCTTGAATGTCTTCAAAAGTATAATCGATAGAGATGTCATTCCAACTTCTCCTGGAGAATTATTGACCATTGCACATCTAATAAATTTAAAACAAAAGTTGTAGCAATTTAAATTGTGCTAATTAGCAGTATTTGAAACTTTTAATCTTGGATATCTTCAAAACTATAATGGATAGAGGCGTCATTCCAAATGCTACTGGGGTGTTCTTGACCATTGCGCACCAAATCAATTAAAATAAAAAAGTTGTAGCAATTTAAATTATGCTAAGTAGCACCATTTGAAATTTTGAATCTTGAATAACTTTAAAGCTTTAATAGATAGAGATGTCATTCCAACTGCTACTCCTATGTTATGGACTTGTATGCATCTTATGAATTGGTAATGAGTGCTGCACAAATTTCAATTATGCAAATTAAGGGCATTTCAAACTTCAACTCTTGAATATCTTCAAAAGTGTGCACATAGATTTGTTCAGCTCTCAGATAGATGGTGACACCTGAGGAATTAAAAATGCAATAGAGTCTGACGGTTGACTCTTTCCTAAAAAATGTAACAGCTCGACCTACCATTAATTTCCCTTTATGTCTTCTATGGCTATGTAGTTTATTGATCCAGTTAAATGAAGTGAAATTTAACAAATTCAGCTTTTAAGTGTGTATACACATGCATTGGATCTAAATTGGAGCTGAGAATAGGAATTTCTAGTCTCAGATTGGGGCAAGGCCAGTTGCACAGCAACAGACCGGGCATGTTGGTGAAAGTGGAACCATAGGGTAGGGATATGGTAAAAGATGCAGTGTGGCTTTGATACATATTGTCTTTAACTGGAAGGAACAGTAACAAGTAAAATCGAAGAAGGAGCTTCATTTACATGTGCACAACCACTGGTAAAAAGTCACGTGGGGCCACCCCTCCATCTCCCTCCTCACTAGGTACCTCAGCTGTCACAGAGCTCTATTTTTAGATGTTGCAAATTAGTATGTGTAAAAGTTGCATAACTTCTTTGTGCACACTGGCAGGTTGTGCTTGCATCACATAAACCAGATAGGCCTGCACGCAAGCTTGGCTGGGCTGTGTAAGATGTACAGCTGGGATTACATAGAAGTTTATGTGGTGAAATTGAACTTAAGTTGTGTTAAAATACTTTGAGGCAATTTGAAAAAGTATTTGCCATCATCCAAGAGACAAGTTGGGTGCATTGAAGTAAGACTTGGAGCTTGTTACAGAGGCTGCTTTGTGTCAAGTGTGGATTTCTAACACTATTCTAGAGAACCAGTTGATTACGCTAACTGGTTGTATCTGTTATACATTGTAGTAATAAAGTACCAAGTGTACACTGCCATAACATTGTCGTACCGATCATACATTGTAGTAGTGAAGTATCCATTGTACACTGTCGTAATATTGTCGTACTGATAATACACTGTTGTACTGAAGTACCCATTGTACACTGTCGTGCCGATCATACACTTAGTACTGAAGTGCCCATTCTACACTGGCAAAATTGTGGAAACAAAAGTGGATATTTTCCGGAAAATTTCAATTAAAAGCACCTATGTAAGATATTTCGTCAACAATAGACTTCGGCGACAAATAGTAGTATTGGTCAAGATAAAAAGCTAAGAACGTATGTTATGGATAAAGACGAGTTAAGATTTGAAAGTTATTTACAATTTACGAAAGATTTTGAGACAAGGAAAAATATTACAAGGTTAAGAATAAGTGCTCACAATTTGGCTCTTGAAAAAAGAAGATATAGGCGACCATCAAAATTACCGTTGGAAGAAAGAAAATGTACGTTTGCAATACCCTCCACGACGGACTTCACTTTCTAGTCAATTGTCAATTATTTCATGAGCCCAGGCAAATTCTATTCCAAAAATTACAGGATGTTTTCTTTTATTTTAACAACTATTCAGATCTGGATAAATTTATATTTATCATAAAAACAGGGGACTTTGAAATTATAATTAATCTAGGCATATTTATGAAAGCTTGTATAAAAATTCGGGGAAACTCGTTGTAGAAGTACCCTTTATATATGTATATATATATATATATGCGTGCGTATCACTGGTGTGAAAATTTGGCGTCATCATAATTGGGTTGGTTTGGCAATCGCCATATTACGTACCACGTTGTATTTGTGTGTGTGTGTGTGTGTGTGTGTGTGTGTGTGTGTGTGTGTGTTTTATATTTGTTTTTTGTTTGTATTGTATCTTGGCAGAACGCCGTATTATTTGTTGATGAACGGCACTGTCAATAAAGTTCATTTCATACATACAACTCTGATCATGACTGGACTAGTATTTTGGCAGTTTCCCCTTGAAATGGGGTTATAATATAAATCACCAGACAAACAAAACAAAATCTGTTTATCAAGGACTAGAATACTAATTTAAATATGGATACAGAGGCGACAGAGCCTACATCCATAATTCCATTGTATTGTATTTTGCAGAATTATTTGTGGCTTGTCTTTCACTTTCAGCGGTCAGTTGCAACCGTCATTACATGGGGACTTACAACAATGGTACTGGTGTAATTACAAGCTACAACTATCCATTTGATTATAGAAGTAATCTTTTCTGCACACACAGAATATACTTACACCATAGACCAGCAAGCAGTAGCAGAACTATATGTTTCCTGTTCCGTCGATTTGAACTTCAACTTAAACAGCTTGGCAGTTGTAATAGTGATTATCTTCATGTTAAGTTCGACCACACTGGTGTGAAGTACTGCGGGCGGGGAATATGGAACAGAGGCCACCCAGTCAAGTACAACTCGTCGGTGTGGGCACCACATTTATGCTGCAAGTATCAATTCCGGGTCACTTTGTTTTTGTAATATGTATACAGTGGTCCCTGTCACCAGAGACCACCCCTACAGCGACAAAACAGTGGTCTTATGAGACAGGTTGTCTTTCATGACAGGTAAATTAACATGGGAATAATGGGATTTGGGAATCTGAAGAGCAGTTTGTCATAGGAGGGTGGTCTCTCACGACAGGGGTCTCTCGTGACAGGGACTACTGTATAACACTATCAGACAGATAGACATATAAACAAGACCACGATTAGAAAAATAAATTGGAAGATGGGTGAAAAATGTGTCAGCTTAGAAATAAAGTTGTCCCAACAGTACCAGGTTGCTTAATTTTTTTGACACTGTTGAAATTTTATACCTTCCAGAATACTGAAGAGATTCGTGCATAGCTTTAAAGTGGCCTCATTTATAGTCACTATGTTCTGGGAGGTGGATTGTGCCATGACATGTACGTCCCTGCTGTATTCCCCTCTATCGCCAAATAGCAAAGCATTAATGTTAAATTTTTCAAGATTCATCATTTTAGATCCTAATTCGTTCCCAAATAAAACACTTTATTTACATGAACAAAAAACAATATACAAACAAAAAAAAACAAACAAACAAACAAACAAAAACACCCCCCCCCCAAAAAAACGAAACAAACGAATAATAATAATAATAATAATAATAATAATAATAATAATAATAAAAACACCCCCCCAAAAAAACGAAACAAACGAATAATAATAATAATAATAATAATAATAATAATAATAATAATAATAATAATAATAATAATAATAATAATAATAATAATAATAATAATAATAATAATATTTTCTAAGTTTACTCCGGTAACGTTTATTGTACAGCTAACATCGCATCAATGGCCGCTTGGTGCGATTTTTGTTTGACAAAACTTCGGGTCTCCAAAATGCATGGACAGTATTTGAAAACAAACAAGTTTCATGGAAATGCCAGTCTTAACATTGCATGATGACGATAAAACTTTAGAGCGAACACACTAGCAAACGACAATGCATTGCCCGGGGGTATGTACAATCTCTACTTCGACGGGGGGGTGGGT
The DNA here is from genome assembly GCA_964020975.1 of Hermodice carunculata. Lineage (NCBI taxonomy): Eukaryota > Metazoa > Annelida > Polychaeta > Eunicida > Amphinomidae > Hermodice > Hermodice carunculata. Next base: position 1,539,789 of record CAXHWN010000937.1, on the reverse strand, counting down.
GTCCCTGTCTCAAGGAAACTTATTAGGCATGTAAAATATGAAGCTACCTGCTGCAATTTTCTTCCGGCGTGACCAGTGGGAAACGACCAATGTTTGATGTGGTCAAGTGTTTTACTTGTCCACCATGGTATATTTCTCTCAATAAATACAATTTTCATGCAACAAGCGAACTGAGGTGAAAATATTGGATGTAATTGTAGTTTTAGAAATGGTGGCTATGACAATGATGATTGTGATGTTGATGACGAAAACGTCACAAAACGCAATCAGTGGCTCTCATGTTCTAACCAAAGAAAAGGTGTATCGCAGGCAGATTTTCATCAGGCAGCACTTTATTTGGTTCAAACTTTAGATAGGCCACGAATCAGCGTCAGCACATGTTTATGAATAGTATATAATGCTGGCAAGCATCATAAATTTTTAGACTATTCAGTCCCGTTTTTACAAAATTAGAGCGGTATGTTTTGGCAATTGCTCTCTATTTTTAAAGTTAATGTTGGGCAAGTAAACAGAACTCTTACAGCACTGACAAACGTACTTGTCTCTGTAAAATAATATGAAAGTAGACATATGAGATCCAAACTGTGCTCTAATGTAACTGTAAAATAAGATTAAAATAAAAACAAACAAATAAACAAAAATATTCATTTACAATGCAGGGCCAGCACCGGGAATGTTCTTCACCATCATCTTCAGATCTGATATGCGGGAAAATTTTAAAGGTTTTTACGCTACGTACAAAATACATGACGACCAGACACAGATATCCGGAGCAAATAAGTATTTCCCCAGTATTCCCCGAGGTGAAGCTGCCGAATCTCCTTCCTTAGCAAGGGGACGGATGTCAACCACTCCGGTTGACTGTGATTTTGACGAAACAAAATGCCTAGAACACTGTTATCATGGCCATTACTATGACCACAGGGGATGCCCCACGTGTGCCTGCATTCCCGGAAATGTCGGTAAGCTCTAGAGACGAACGGATCAATTATGACTTGTGATTTAAAATTTCCTGATAATATATGCTATGGCATTCCGATTTCCATTGTATTTGTTTATTCAGACAAAACGCATTATCTATCTGATAAAAAAAAAAAAAAAACATTTAAACTCATGTTTAGATTCAATCAAATCATAACATCATGATCACGTATGCCAATGCCATGCAAGACAAAGATAACTGGCACTGGGACGTCCTAATAGCGATATTAGCGTGCCCCTAGTTACACTATCGTTTAAGTTTTATTTTGGTTATATATTGGTATATTTAATTTATTTCTTATGAACTAACATTCATCAGGGATTCACGTTTACAACATTTTGTTTAAAAAATGGATTCATTGTTCAATAACAGCATAAACTTATTACGAATGATTAACCATGACGTGTAGAAACTTCCGACAACTTTCCTCTCGGTGTAAAATCCTCAGAAAAAGGGCCTCACAAAATAGTGGGTAGTTTAATGGCGAAACCAATCATCTGCTAAATTTAAACCCTCTTCTGCATATACAGCTCCATGTACCAGTTCAAATTTCACTTGCTTTAACCGCCGATGTATCGCCGGAAGTGACGTGTGCGGCCCAACGTCCCTTGGACAATGCGGAGACGGTTCTGACATTGATTACATGCATTCAAGATGTCGAGGTAGATACATACTGTTTACATAGTGTTGAAAAGTTGACATTTTGCTTTGGTATTTTACCAACTGTCACAATTTATGCAATATATTTTACACTTTGATTCATTACTCGAATTTCATTCACTGTAAATCTGCCGAAGTTCTGAAACAACAGCACATGCATTTTGCGTGAACCTGTGATTTTGGTATTCACTGGAACATCAGATCTGCCAAGCTGCTTATTTAGACCTGACTTAAATGATGCATGACAGTGTTTATGGCATTGCAGTGTAACACTGCATCTCAGAGCACTGGTCGTTAACGGTTGTCAATACGACTGAGTCAAGAACTTTCTTTGATGGACAGAGACGTCAATACTCATCAGTGGCATGTCGAGTATATCTCCACGGGTGTTGTTTGTACACAATGCCTTTCTTAAAAAAAAAATTACGACTCATCCCAAAATGAATGTGACAAAATGAGACCTGGAATTATGATTTAACTGACATTTGGAGATCGATATCAAAATGTACATCGAATATAAAGAACTCGTTAACGAGAAGGAAATTAAATACACAATTCATGCATGTTGTACATATTGTCGTTTTGTCTCTAACATTTTGGTATTCCTCGTGTAATGGTTATCATTCAGTAAAGTCTTTTGTTGCATGAATTTCATGCTTATAGTTTGGCATTGTGTATCTTCAAGCTAAATGTATTCCAGGCAAAACTGTCTATTTTTACAATTTATGTTCCTTCTTTTCTTCGCTTATATTTGTAATGCTCCTGGGAAGGGGGGGGGGGCATAAGCACACTTTCATTTAAAATTCAGCAAGTTCAAAGTTCATAAATTGCCACAGGACAAAGTTAAAGAACCAAATCTTTCACCACAGGTTTGAAAGAGATGGAAATAAGCCAGCATTGCTTTAGCTATCATATATTTATTTTGCTAAGCATTTTCAAGCTGCTTCATCTCATCCGAGCTGAAGTTCTTTCCCTCAGTTTTAACCCCAGAAGGCCAGCTGTTCATATTGTGCTGCAAAATATACACCAAAATTATAAACATGAGGTTTGGTTTATAAACTGAACTTTCAGCAGAGATTTCAAACCAAAACTTTAAAATTTGTGTCGGTCAATAATATGATTCGATCAGGATATTTCCAGTGTTGCTAATGTCATGATTCTTGTGAGACAATTACGTTATTTTTTTGATCCATTTACATTTTATGGTATAATTTTCTAAAAAGTCTAAAACCTACTATCTTCCACAAAAAAAACTCAAAAAATACCACATCTGAGTAAAATCTCCATGTCAGATTCACCAGTTAGCATCATATAAGGCTCCATAAATGGTCACACTTCATTGATTTTTGGAAATTTTATGACTCTTTTTATCAAATCTTAAGAAAACCTTCTGCTCCGAAACCGCTCACCCAGTCGCTTTGATATCACACAGGAACACTCTCAGGGACTCTTAATTCTTTATATGTTCACCAGGTGTCGCTGCATTTAAAAAATGTATATTTTTTGTGTGCTTTAGCTATTTTCGACTTCTCCTCCAGAACCATCACTCAGATTAAGCTGAAACTTGGTGGATATATTCCTTCTGAAAGGGTCATACAAACTTTTTCACTGGGTAGCACTGCTGAGGACTTCTGATTTTTAACGATGTTTTCAATTTCCTATAGATTACTATACATGTAAGTCAATGGGCATTCTAGTGCGAATTCATATTTTCGATTTTCTTCTCAGAAACTGTCAACCAGACTGACTTCAAACTTAGTGGCAATGTACTTTGGGTGGGTTTCCACCAAGTTTGTTCAAATGGTCATGCTTAAGTGAATTTTGGATTTTTTTAATGTTTTTTTTTTGGTTTGTTTGTTTGTTTTTTTTTTGGGGGGGGGCCAAATTTTAAAGAATCTCTAAAACTGCTCACCCAATTGCTTTGATATCACACAGGAACACTCCCAGGGACTCCTAGTTCTTATTTTGTTCACCGGGTGGCGCTGAAATTTTTATCTAAGCTGACTTGGTGGTCAGAGAGAGCTTTTAGGCGACTCAGTCATCCGTCTTAGAAATACTTCTAAATGCCATATGCACTCAGCTAAAGCTCAACACAGGTCTATTCAGTTGCAAACTCGATTTGTGGGACATGCTTAGGTCAACTGAGCACGGGCTGTTAACACAGCCCTCTAGTTGATTTATTCCAGCAAATGGGCATTTTGTATCATGGTATATTTTCAAGGCATAATGGCTGGCCCGTATGTGTTTTAATAATCCAATAGTGCTGCTTGTATGCCAGAACAAACATTAAGGAGTAAAACTAAATATAACTATGTCCTGCCTCCTCATAAAATTGGTTCAAAACTGCCTGAGAAACTAAACAAGATTTCTGTGGCCTACGTTGCAATCAACTTCCCCCAGAATCCAGGGATGTCTCAGCATGCGCACACGTTTATCGTGTTTTTATACTGGTTTCAGGAAAGGACAACATCGAGGCGTGTGATTTTGAAAAAGGGTGGTGTGGCTTTAAACTGGATCATACGAACCAATGGACACGTGACATTCGGTCTACATACGGACCAAGCAATGACCACACTGTGGGTCGTGTTTTTCAGAATATGTTCTGTGAGTATGAGCAAGACATGAATGTGTTTGGCAATACATCGGTGAGAGAACGGATGAGAGAACCAGTGCCTACATATTGGGTCTCCTTTACCGGCATTACACACTGTAAAAATTATCGTGAAAGCCATAAAATTACAACTGAACTATTTTAAAAAAAGTTTAAATAGTGTTTTAGAGAGTGTTATGTGTTCTTAAAGGAATTTGATGCATATGCATCCATGATGTGAGATAGTTGTCAAGCTATATAAATGTTGTTACCGATATACTTAAACTTGGAGTAAAATATTCTTCACTACAGATTCAACTTGCATCCCAAATCGATGGTCTAAATATCAATTTGAGGGAAATTTACCCCATTTTTTACTCAAAAGCGAAGTAGAATATTGATGGCGCCGTTTTTTAGTTTTAGTTTAACTGACTGGTTAGTCAGCCGATTATCTATCATACAATATGATGCTGGACCTCGACTATCAATTCACCACCGATATCGACAGCTCTACTAGGAAGTCAATCAAAATTCTGTGACTCTATTAATTCTATATATGTGGCTTATATGGCGTTTCTAAGTATGACATGTAGTTCACTGATAGTTTTCACATCACTGAGTCTATTCAGAGAATGTCCTATAGCACACTGTCGGAGGAAGATTAAATTGTCATTAGTAATTTACTTGAAATTATGAATACCAGAGATCAAAGAGATTTTTCTTTTTTTTTGTTATTTGGTCAAGTGCAAGACATCATTGTATGTCTTTGCACTGAGTAAAGCTTCACATTTTGTACTTGCCTCTTGTGAGTTCTGGCCTTGAGCAGTAACATTTTTGTCAAGGCTTTTTTCATTTGTACCTGTATTTTTGTATATATATATATATATACTATATATATATATATATATATATATATATATATATATATATATATATATATATATACATAACTACGAAATCAGAGAACTGGCTACCAGCAAATCATAGCTGAATGTGTTCTTGTCAAGTACGTCTGAGCAAGTGTGCGACCCATGTTCATAGATCCAGTACAGCCCATTTGAAAAGTGTTGCCAGAACTTGTAGCACACTGATAAAGAGTAGAGCAATGGAAAAGCTTTTGCTACGTACCTAAAGGACTACATTTCATTCGAAATGTACGATGAAAGCACTCCTTGGAAAGAAATCAAAGCTGATGCTAATTGATCGGTGTCGATCTGTTCACCTCGTAAAGTGGTACAATTGTTAATAAAGTATCAATCCCGGGGTATTGGTATTTCATATAATTATGCACTGTTCCTGATTAATTGACATCAGGGTCAATGCAAGGTCGCTAGAGTAGACGTAGGTATTATGCATTTATGAACCATTATGCATTACAGATGGCTGGTTCGTGTTCACGCTGTTCAAATATTATGACACTCAACCAGCGACACTTTACAGCGACCGCCTTATCTTTCTTGACAAGGACAAATGTTTGTCGTTCTGGTTCTATAAGAAAAATCAAGATGGCGGATACCTCAAAGTCTATGTGTCTAAGAACCAGTCGGGGAAGTCAGAGACCGAAGCGGTGTGGATCAGGACGGACGCATATGGAGACAATTGGATGCATGGAGAGATAGATCTGCCTCAAGATATTGTCAATCCAGACACAAGCTTCACGGTACTTGGACATATTTTGCTTGACTACATGAGACTGGTTCCTAGTTTGATGGTTTTTAAGGGCTATTTTAGCCTTCTGCATACTCTTTAATCTGATGCAGTTTCTTGAACACAGCGGGTTTAATTTCTTTTGCGATGAGTCAAAGATCGAAAACTGTATTGTAATGTTTTGATTTATCATTGAAACTCTTAAGGCCGATGTATTCGCACGCAACTTTTTCCCATCCAAAATCACTAAAAACATTAATGCAGTCTGTCGCTTTTTTCATCAAGAATGATATAGACCTTGAGTCCACTGCTTATGTGCGCCCAAGGTGAGGCCAGGAAAACGGTTGACTAAGTTCCCAAAGGATTAACAAGGAAAATATCATGTAACAAACAAAAAATTGTGTGACAAGGAAAAATGCGCAACAAGGATAAATTATTGTGTATCAAGGGAAACAATTATGGAAGACGGAAAAAATATGTAAGAGGAACTTCAAAGGACGATATGTCTGTTTTGATCTTATTAATAGAAATATTTATTTTTTGAGATGTCAATCCTACGGTATTTGATTGTAGGTAAAGTTCGAAGCTAAAAAAGGAATCAACTTTAATGCTAATATTGGATTGGACGATATTAGTGTTATGGACGGGCCTTGCAGTGGAGGTACTTAAAACGTTCTGTTTGACACCTGAGTCCAGGTAAAAATAAAACAATCTATTGAGACCACATACAGAGCTGGAGAAAATATGGCTTAATAGGGCTGTGGTCTTTATTCGTAGTACAAAATAGTAAGCTTAAACGGAAAGGGAGATGTAGATGTAATAGGGAGTGCTCTATTAATGGAGCCAGTCTACTTAAATGCGATGTAACGAACCTGTACCTTATTTTGACAAATCTCTATCAGGAGGATTTTAAAACCGACTTCATATATTAAAAAAAAAGCTTTCTGTGGACAGTTCTGTAAACCTGGGTCAAAATGTACTTTTTATTTTTGAATATAAATAGAGATATATACTTACATTTCTACTGGCAGTTGACGTCTCCTGCACCTTTGAGTTGGGTCTATGTGGGATGATGGTCGACACTGAAGTGGACGCGCGATGGTTCAGAGAACGAAATAAAGTGTTGCAAGAAAGATACGAAGGTATATTATAATTTACACATCTACATCGATTTTATTTGCATTATGTTTTAGTGGATGCCGTGCACGTGTTCGTTATAAAAAAGATAGCTGTCTTCCTTCTTCTTCTTCTTCTTCTTCTTCTTCTTCTTCTTCTTCTTCTCTTCTTCTTCTTCTTCTTCTTCTTCTTCTTCTTCTTCTTCTTCTTCTTCTTCTTCTTCTTCTTCTTCTTCTTCTTCTTCTTCTTCTTCTTCTTCGTCTTCTCCTTCTTTTTCTTCTTCTTCTCTGCCTCTTTTTTCTTGTTCTTCCAAATTTTTTTGTATTAAAACACGCAGAGATCATCAATTTGTGTATGGTGGTATCCATATGTAGGTTCTGTGAAAGATATGATCACACCATATAATCCAATACATGCGCAAAGAGAATTGCTAGTCGAGGTTTTATCCGCACAGGCATAAATTAAAAGATCTGTTCACGTTCCAACTTTCCTTGTGCCACAAGCTTAAAGCAAAAAGGTTGAGCCATTTTCAGTTCCAGCAAAACGAAATGGCACTAAGAGCAATCTCAGACTTCATGCTAATTTCTTATCTGTGCAAAGTTGAAAAGGTTTTCAAAACGTAACCCCCCCAAAAAAACCCACCCCCCCCAACACGAAAAAACCCACCCCCCCAAAAAACCCCAACAAAAATCAACAAAACAACAACACCATAGCATGGAGATTTTACACGAGTGACAAATCAACTTAATTGTCTTTGTGGGGAATGGACAACGACACTACCCTTTCGGCGATAACGACAGCGAGCTACCTGGAAATTTTATATATATATATATATATATATATATATATATATATATATATATATAAAAAGGTATGAAACCTTTTCAACTCATTGTCTTCTGCAAACAACATATTTTCAAAGTGCTCAGGGTATTTCGCGTGTTCCTATCAGTATTTTGTGCTTTCTTGCAACTTTTATCATGTTGGATTATTGTGATTCAAGCATCGAGACCTAATATACCTACTGCCCTTAGATTAGTGCAACTCAAGCATCAAAATTAAATGTGCCTACTGGCCTTGGATCATTGTTATCCTGCCATGAAGACCGGATAAGCATACAACCTATCAATGTCATAAAGCCATACGCTACCAAAATTGTTCACGAGATAGTAATAATAATAATAATAATAATGATAATGATAATGATAATGATAATGATAATGATAATAATAATAATAATAATAATAATAATAATAATAATAATAATAATAATAATAATAATGATAATTAACCCCCATTCCTGAGGAGACATCAAAATACATACAGATAATACATACAGAGAAACATGTCAGGTAAAGATAAATAAAATATGTCATATTGCCCTTTAGCTGGGCGGAGATCAAAATACATACAGATTATTATTATTATTATGCAAAATATACAGAGGTACACATAATTCAATATACAACACACTATTAAAACTCATCAAAATGATAGCACATGCATGGACATCAGGAGTGGAGGGCGGGGAGGTCGGGCACTGGGACCCGAGCCGTACATCCGCGCATGGGACCGTCGTATATGGTCACATGCCCCGATGGACGGCCATAAAACCCCGTATATCCGACCACCCGCGCACCGCCAATATCATTATTATTTCAGTAAAACCTCCATTACTGTAACCATAATGTCTAAACATGGGTGATACAAATCAAATGTAGCGTCTGACAGACTTAAAATGCATACATAAAGTCATATAAAATAAAAATAAATAAAATGGGTCATATCAAGTATAAATGCCAAGAGCTTCCTCAAACTCGGGTCCTCAAGTAAAGGACCGGGGAGCATGGAGCCAAGAGATGACACATTTGCCATGCCTCGGCTCCATGACTCGGCTGCGGATAGCAAGCATAGGATTCCGTGATGCAGTCTATCAAAAGGAGTAAGCCAAACGTCAATGTATTAAAAGCACCTAGTTAATAACACTGTAAGCATGTGCTCCTCGGCCCAAGGTTTGATGAAATTATCACGAAAAATTAAATAACGAAGTGTGTCAACTACACCGTCCTCCTGCTGCATCGTAGGGGTGGTAAAACAACAGTCAGAAAAAACTAGTATCGTATAAATTTAGCAACGTGTAATGTGATCGGTAATATCCCCGTTCTGGATGAAACGAATGAGCATAAGTTCGTCATTACCTTTACCGAAAAGATTTTTTTTCTCTCGTTTGAAACGACGAATATATTTACCTTTCATGTAAATCCTCAAATTTTGCCAGGTTACGGTCTGCACATGGACGGACGGTACCTGTTGAGTGGAGGGCGCGCACGTGTCATCACACGCCCTGTGTCAAACGGCTTGCCTGGCACTCAGTGTCTTCAGTTAGATTACTTTATATATCCACTCACTGAGGATACCATCGAGGTGAGACTGACAGACAGCAGGGGCAAAAGCCGTATGGTCCATAAGTTGCCTCACCATAAGTATTATGAGTGGAGTAAGGCCGAAATTACCTTGCATATAGAAGGACCATTTCAGGTAAGAGACCTATTTAAAATTAAACAGTGATCAAGTGGAGAGTGACAACATATTCAGTTATAATAGATAGCGGCATACTGCTCACAGTTATGTCAGAGTGAACGCGTTAATGGCGATGGGAAAGTAGTCGTAAATTTCAAAATACGGCTATTAACCGAAATGTTCCTCCGCCTGCTGAGGTGACACTAAGTTGTGTTGTTTCTTTGGTGAGCACGTCTATTATTTTGGACAAAATAATAGGAAACTACGACCACACATATAAAAATACTGGGCAAGCGCAAAGAATGCTGCCACTGTCGCCAATTGCTCGTATATTATTCAAAGCTATGTGCAAAATTCCTCATACGTTATGCTCAATAAATCTCAATAATTAAGTAAAATACCATGAGCATTTGCATCAAATGTTGAAGAAATTCTGAAATACACTCAGCCAATTTGGATAAAGGCAACAAACCTTTGTTGGCTAAATTGCATCTTTTTAGGTACTAACTGTTTGGTGAATAGATAGCGCTAGCCTAAAAATACTCAGTTTTGTCATGGCTTTTTTAGTTGTATCATTTTAAACTGCCAGACTTGACGCGTTTCGGTGCAGAGGCTTGACATCTGTAGTCGAGGGGAGATGATGATGATGATGATGATGATGATGATGATGATGATGATGATGATGATGATGATGATGATGATGATGATGATGATGATGATGATGATGATGATCTCTGTTTGTCTGCTGCGGAAAGATGATGAGGCTTATGAAACCGTGGCCTGTCTGAACAGGTTAGGCAGCCATGTTTCCCGGGCTAGAGCGAGGGCGAAAAGTCCACCACGCACACCATGTACACTCTCACAGCTGGGGGTGAGCTCCAAAATGTTTATGTCTGTGTGCCAACACAGACATACAGTTTTTCCCAGAAATTCTTTCTTTCTTTACCAGCAAATTTGTCCGTCCTTTTTCTCGGAGACAACTATAGATAGAAACTCCAAACTTGGCACAACTATACTTATATAGATGAAGTCTTGCCTTTTTTTATAATGAAAGGTCATGCTTTTCAAAATTATGCAAATGAGGGCTAATTAAAATTTTAAATCATCACTATTTTATATACTATAGTAGATGTGGTTCCCACTCTATAGGATTTGTCGATCATAACAAGGCAAAGGTCATCTCAAATGTCAAGGTCATGTCAACGTCAAAGGTCATGTCAAGGTCAAGGTTCACTTCACGTAGATATCATCTTTAAGTCAAAAGTCATCTAAGGTCAAAGACCACTTTTGATGGTGGCTTTCTGCTAGCCATAACTTGGTCAATTTTTATCCAATTTTGATCATGTTGGGCTCAATTTGTACCTATTTTAACACTGCACATTTTTGAGACTTACATGTGACCTCTAAAGATCAAAAGTCAACGTCATTTGGACCTATGTACCAGCCATAATTCGGCCAGTTTCCATCCAATTCTAATCATATTGGACTCAAATTGTAGGTATTGCAACACTGCACATCTTTGTAAAGACAGGTAACCTCTAAGAGGCAAAGGTCAAGGTCATTTGGCCTTTTGAAAGTTTATCTTGCCATAACTTGGTCAATTTTCATCTGATTTGCTTCATGTTGGGCTTAAATTTTGGGTATTGTAACACTGTACATTTTGCAATTTAGATGTCCCTCTAAAAAGGCCAAAGCTCTAGGTCACTAAAATTTTCATCCAGCCACAAGCTTAATGGAATGTGAAGTACCAAAGGATAAAAGGTATAGCATTTAATGTTTACAACTTTTCAAGGCACACAGACAGATTTGCTTTGAAGCAAATTTTCTTTTCTAGTCATCTCTTGTAATTTCTATTTATACGAGACACCATTCCCTTTGGCCGTAGTCCGGCTCTAGGGCTGAGGCATTTTCCATGTCCTGTGTCCACAACTATGGGGGCCCTAATAATGGCAAACAATTTTCCCTTGTCTTCCCTGACAAATGACATTCTGGTTAACGCTGCTCCTTTTAACTCTCATGTTCCGTTGTTTTCTATAAGCGCTTTACCAGGTAGTTATAGCTTCGCCATATTTCTTGCTCTCCCAGCACACCCCATTTCAAACCGAAAATCCAAGCTTTACAACTTTGCTGATGGACTTGCATATGTACAGATCTCTGACAACTCTGAATGCAGTAAAAATACAAACAGGGGTTTCATCTCCCAAGCACGCAACCTCTTAAAAACCTTACAGTTCTGCTTCTCATTGTATATCTTGTAAACATGTTATCCATTATCTCCATGAGCGCCTTCCATCATAGTTACCCTTGGTTTACTGTGTCACCTACCTCCTGTGAGGAAACTTCACACTTCCCATAGCTGCCTGCAGTCCATTTCGGACTCCTAGTTTCCAGATTAAATCCCTTGCGTTACTTTGAAACAAAAGCTTGGATCCCTTTCCCTCCCCAAACAGGACGTTCTCATTTTTGTTTTTTTAATAACTTGCATGCATTGAATGCACTTTTTCCCTTTCTTTTTAACCAGTGATACTTCCATCCATTTGCCACAATTTTCCTATCATATATATGCCTTAGAGTCAGCCACTTCATCATAACCTTTTAGTCCATATCTTTTTGCTAACTTGTCTTTGTCCCATTTCGTTCCCTTCATGAGATAGTTTTCTACAAGACCTGCCCTCGCTTATTGTTTGAAAATATCTCCGGTAGTTCAATTATATCTTAGCAATTCTGTCTGTGATACTGTTCCATCCCAATTCCCAGCAGATTTTTTCTGTTGCTTCACAAGATAGTGGTCCCAGAATCTACTTTCTTATTATGTGTATGTGAAACCGGACATGCTGTTTTCCGCACTTTTCTTTCTTTCTGTCTTGCTTATCTTCCTTTTTTTATTTTCAGACACTATTTAAGTCAAAAACTTCAAATTTAGCACAGAGAAGTTTCGCATATCGCTTAGAAAAGTTAACAGGCTCAAAAGTATGCAAATTAAGGCCATTTGAAAATTTGAATCCCCTCTGGCTTTCAAAGTATTCAACATAAATGCCCAAATATTGGGACTGTTGGTACATTTCTTCGGGCCCCGCATCTTTTGGACACAAAATAACCGTTGTAGAATTTTAATTTAGGCTAACTATGGAAATCCAAAACTTCAAAGTTACAATCTTCAAAGCTATTTCAGATAAAAGTTCCATGCCAATGTTAATCATACGTTTGTGCCATAGACACATCAGATGAACCACAAACACAAGTTGTTGAATTTTAATTTATGCTAATTAGGGGCACTTGAAAAGTTTAAATGTTGAATATCTGCAAAAGGTGTAGAATGTTAACGGTTAAAAAGTTAAAATGTTGAATATTTTCAAAAGGTGTAGAATGTTAACGGTTAAAAAGTTTAAATGTTGAATATCTTCAAAAGGTGTAGAATGTTAACAGTTAAAATGTTGAATATCTTGAAAACGTTTATATGCAGAGGTGCCATTCCAACTTCAATTTTTAGGTTTGTGCCCTAAGCGCATCCAATAAACTACACACAAAAGTTGCAAAATATAGTTTATGCTAATTTGGTTCAAAGATTAAATGGTGAATATGTTCACAGCTTTTTTGGGTACAGGTGCCATACCCAATTTAATTCACAGGTTTGTGCTGAAGATGCATCCAGTAAACCACAGACAAAAATTGTAGCATTCAATTTTTGCAAGTATTAGAGGCACAAAGATTTGCTTTGCAGCAAATCTCCTTTTCTAGTTTCATTCAATGCTCCTCCCTATCCTCTGGAATCTGAAATTTCCGAAGTTTCCATTTTCAGTTTCTCATCTGGATTTTTTCATAGTGTCCTAATTTGGTTGTTGTCCTGTCTAAAGTCTGTTTTTTTTTTTTACTTATTCCTGTATTCCCCTGGTTTGTTCATTATATCCCGTAATTTTTTTGGTGACTCATGAGCACTATATCATCTGCGAAAAATAACCCAGGAATTTTCTGGTGTCCTATTATTATTCCCGTATCACAATACATTAACTGTTCACCAAGTTCATTAAAGGAGGGAAATATATACATTTTGATGTTTTCATGCTCACAAGCAACATTGAATATAAAGAGAGGTGTGCTATGCGTACAGCTCCAAGTTGAACGTGGAAAAGCAGTTAAAGGATGGCCAATTTGTTAATTTTAACTCATGCCAGTTAATATCATTGTAAATGTATTGAGCGTACTTATCATGATGATGATGATGATCATCATCATCTATCCTAGAACATGATATCACCATCATCATCATGTCAAAACAAATGGTAAATGAAAAAGTATCAAATTATTCTATGTGTGTATTTATTTGTCGCTTTAATCATCAAATGTCAGTCAAATTTAAGACTTAAGGTGTGAGGACAAGCGTAGCTCTCTAATTTGCCATAGTAATATCTATTTTATCAATGCATAAAGTGAAAAACAAAGCATTTTGATCTAGAATATAACTTAGTTTAATATTAAAGGACTCTAGATGCCACAGGGATTTTTAAGGACTTGATGTGGGCGTCCGGTTCTGTCTTCAGTCCAATTAATTTGCAGGTTGTACTAGATGCAGTCAAAGGACACGGAGTTCAGCGGTCGGTAGCGATAGACAATCTGGTTATTGTCAGCGGTGCCTGTGGAACACACAGTAAGCTAATGTCATGGGAAGTACTTGATTTGTCGCTTGTTGCCCTGTTGTTCTATGCAGCCAATTTAAGTCTAGCGCAACCAACACCTTTTTCAATGGAAACCATGCACATCAAATCCAAGGTTGCTCTATTGCTGTATGCAACCAGTTTTTGTCAAGTTCAACCAGCACATGTTTTAATGAACACCATGCAAATCAAATGCAAGGTAGCATTTAAACTGAAACCCGTTGCAACGATTGTGACAAATCAAGTGTACCCTTAATTACAGTCTGTTAAATGTCCCGACGGCAGCATTAGTCACTCTGTCATGTATAGCCATTGTCACACGAAGTACCAAATCAAGATGAAGGCACATTCGAATATTTCGATATGCAATTTCTCTTTTCCTCACATTATCCCTATCCTGTGGATAATGACGTGGATTGTTGTGGACGGACATGACACAAAAGAAGAATTACGAAGGCCTTAACCCTATATCTTGATCATTCTCCGCACTCTTTACTGCTTTCAAAGACGTTCCGTTCTGTGGGTGCTGACACTGATCTTAACTAGACATACCTTCAACCAAAGCGTTGACTGAAGTGTCCGCCATTTGCTCACATTAGGTCATGGCAACGGTAAAAGCATTCTTTTCTATGGGTACTGACGGTAACGCTAGAGACATCCTGTTGCTTGGGTGCTGATAGTAACAGTAAAGATATCCTATTCTGTGGGCACTGATAGTAACGATAAAGATATATATATATATATATATATATATATATATATATATATATATATATATATATATATATATATATATATATATATATATATATATATATATATATATACATATACATACATTTTTTGGGGGAGGGGTACGTTACATTACTTTTCTGGCTGACGAAGGATGTTGACAAGGCATTTTTTGTCCAGAAATAACACTTCACTGGTGCTTTGAATGAAAGGGATTTTCTGCGAGAAATTTGAATCTGGAGACATAAAAAGTAACTGCGTAGCGAGGAAATAGTTTGTTTTTAATCACAGTCTGAGTGTAACAGCTAAACAAACCAATATATGTGTTTTCTTGAGAGATTGACCCGCTTTGGATACAAGACATTCACGAATTCTTTTCAGGGTTGACCACACTCCCGCCTTCGCCCACTTGCTCGCCCAGCCAGTTTCAGTGTGACAATTTGATGTGCATCTTCCGGTCTCTCAGATGCAATGGCCACGACGATTGCGGCGACAATTCTGATGAAAGGGGCTGTCCTGAGACTGGTCAGTACAAAAGGGAAACAACTCCTTGTTTCTAATGCTGGTTGTCAGTCAAGAGTAGCTTCAGCTATCGCCTGTTTAATCTTTATTCAATCGGCAACAATCAGTAATTTCCTTTGCAGTATCAGATCCCTGCAATATATATATATATGAATATATATATATATATATATATATATATATATATATATATATATATATATATATATATATATATATATACATATATTCATATATTGATATGACCAAATAAATCGTTAGTATTAACTTAAATTGTACATATGAATACTTCATGTTTTCTCAAACAACTAAGACTAAGATACATGGTCAACATCACACGACGTATTTTAAAGTGAAGAAAAATCTGAACGTGCGTTAAAAGCCCATGAGAATTTGACTGCTGTGCAAGCATACAAACAACAAAAATATCGAATGGCTGGCGGGCGAAACAAACATGAAAGCGAACAGTGGCTATAAATCATATTCTATATTTATGAATCTGTATCATAATATGTTTCGAATTCTTGGATTCACCATCCTGGCACTTATTAAAGGCACTCAGCGAATCAAAAGGCGTGAACAGCATGCATTGACAACAAAAAGTAGGGTCAAACTAGCCCGTAGCAACTTATATATTCTATGTAAAACATGCTGGACCACAAGAGTCAAAAGTACAGTTTCCAAACGTCAAATTTTTATTAAACCCCATGTACTAATAGAGCAGAGTATAGTTTAAAAGCATCAGTGATTTTCAACTCAAAATCTTTGTCCAGCTCTGAGTGATTTGCATCCAAAAAAGGCCTATTTAACATGGGAATGAATGGGAATACACACTTGTATCCACCGAGTAGAGATTTGTAGGTCAGTGCCTGTGATGTCATGGTGAAACCAAAAATCAGTGGGAATCTTATGTTGTACTTTTCAGGTAGCTATAATCGTTTCAGTTCAGGCGCCATCATTGGTTCGTGCGTGGCTGTCATCATCGTCTTCGTCATAATAGTTACCAATATTTGCGTGTTCAAATACAAGCGCCGTGAACTTGATAGAAGACGTCAAAGAAACAGAAGACCTATCGATGTGATCCATGTGCCTGCTCGCCATGAAACTGCTTCTGGAATTTTAGATCCTCCTGAGTACTCCGATCCGCCACCACCTTACGCAATGTGTGTAGCCGATAATCCGGCCTTCATGCACTCCACCACACAGATTCCATCAGAATATCCAAAACCTCCGTCGTACGAGAGCATAATAAGCGGACAATTCGTGGAAAGTACAGGGGATATGACGGATGAACATCGTAGCAACACCGTGGCTTGTACAGGTGCTAGCAGCATGGTGGGGGTTGCAGCAACAAGACCTGTTAATTTGATCTCTAATAGGTCTGTTGCTGATGATAGTCCCGCGCAGGAGGAAAGCAACGAACGCGATAGGCACATGCGATCAAGCTGCCATCCTAGGAACATTCAGGCTACTTTCAGTGAGATAAGTTTTGGCCCCTTGAGACAGCGTTCAATGCCCGACCTCAGAAGTATCAGCCATTCATCGGACAGTGAAGGGGTTAATTCCACTCATGGGTCACATGAACAACGTTCCAATGAAAGTCAAAGATCTTCAGCAAGGCGTTCTAATAGCTCTACTAACATTTCAATTCGTCTTAATTTAACCATCGATGGTGCTTCATCAACTGTTGTATAATTACCGAGTTTTGCTCCCTGCAGTCATTCTTTGGCATCATTAGGCAAACATTGAATTTTCTGTCAAATAACACTGTGTACAGGTTGCACTTCTGACCAGTGGTCTGGTGACTATGCTGTTACGATGGGACAACCAGGAAATTGTATGTCCTATGAAATCGTTGGGTTTAAACATATTTTATTTGTCAGCCGAGATGCAGGACCTGGTCATATATAAATCTCGCTTGAAACAAGAAAATCAAAATGATACAAAGTGTAAAGATATTAAGAACACACATTGCATATGTATATGACCTAAATACTATATATAAAGAGCACAAGATTAACACGCCACAGATGATGGGCTTTGTATTGTAAATAACACTGATACAAAGAGGTCGCCAAGTACCTACTTAGATATCTCCCCGTACGTCTAATATACTGTTGAACCCATTTAACATTGTTTTGGTATTGGTTATCGATTCCACCTGTTTAAGACCTATAAAATTGTGGCCAATTTGAACGGTACATTTTTTATAATATTACGATGTAACCTCTCCCGTTGTAAAACGTATTTATTGCAATGAAAAAGGTACAGAGAATAGTGTACACAACTATCGCCTGAAGTTGATAAGAGTTCAGGGGCATGCAGTTCATCCACATCTGTATATAATACAAATAATAGGGCGTCATAGTATTAACGGTTAAAAACGTCAGGATTTGACAGACACACAGACACACAGACACACACACACACACACACACATATATATATATATATATATGTGTGTGTGTGTGTGTGTGTGTGTGTGTGTGTGTGTGTGTGTGTGTGTGTGTGTGTGTGTGTGTGTACATATGCAAGAGTCTCCCATCGAGTTTCGTTTCTTTGTAACTTTTATCTTTGAGTGTATTCTTCATTGCTCCATGGACATGATGGGCAGCATCACACTGAATGATCCCCAGTGACAGCTCTTCAGCTCAGGTCAACCCATTTCAAATACATCCAGATTCACGAATGGTCTTATGCATAAAAAACTTATGATTTCGTAAGTTGAACACTTCAATTCACTAAATATATAGAAGCCATTAGAAATATTAATCATTACGGGAATTTTTTCAATTTAATTTTAAATATGAGTAGCGTGGGTAAGAACACTTTTCATGGTGTTCCCAAGATGTTTATGGGAATCCATATTATATATGTATATATGTATATATATATATATATGTATATATATGTATATATATATATATATATATATATGTGTGTGTGTGTGTGTGTGATACATTTTTATATATTTGCCTCTATGCTGCTACTTTTTTCTGGTAAAATTTTACAGCAGATAATGCAACGACGGAACTTGCCTGGAATTTAACGTTGTTGAATATATTAGTGAAAATATTCATGTTTGTGCACTTGTTTAACATGTTGAATAAATCTGTAAATTCAAAGCCAATGTTTCGCATAGTCAACAGCAGTAGGTTTTCCTTGATGAATAAACACCGTGGATATGAAGAAATTTTGAACAATTGATTCGGAAATAATACACTTAACCTATTTTGGGTACAAAATAGTGATGTAGTCATTTGTGCGAACTAGTCGTTTGACATTTTGTGTTTAGAAGTCTGAATAAGTAAGCTTCAGGCCTATATAGTGGTTGGCAACGCAATTATTATAATTTTGTATGTTATGCATTTGCTGTAGGTGATATGCAGGAACAGGGACAGGACAAAAACCTATCTTATTGTGTTGGTGAATGTCCTTATGACAATTTTCAATGATGTCTCTGTGTGAAACCATATTTATATTTTGCCCGTATAAATTCTAATAATTCACCGAACCACTGTTGTCAGTCAAAGCTTTGTGTATATTTTCAACCTAGGCAGTTTGACAGTTGTATTCATGCAGCGGATGGTGTATTTTTGGATCAAATACGTGGTCTGCTTGTTGCATGTCCAGACATATCGCGATGATTTTAAACAAGATTGTTTCCACTAGACATTCGCTTTTCCAAAGCGCCGTGGGTATTTTATTCAAACAGATCTTCAGGATAACTTCAGTGAACTATGTGTTTATAATCTAAAAGTTTCCTTGCATATAATAACTTACAAACGTTTTAAATTTTACATGCATGCCCCGTTTCCTGCTGAAACCATCGAATATGTACAATTGTTTCTGTTTCCAAAATAAAGATTACTATAAAAACTACTTCGGCTGAGTTAAGGGCCAGGTCACTTGTTACGCTTAACGGCATTTGACGTTAGACCTTTTGAACCCCCATCCCCTCCTCTTAACGTCAAACGTGACCCTCGGTGACACGCAACTGATCTTTTCGTTGTTCATCATGAGTCTGGTCTAGACCATTAACATACCGACTGTTGACCTATTAATACACAGGCCAAGGACTGGTCTTCTCCTATTGTGGTAAGGCCTATTTTTCACGAATCCCAACATCATATTTACTCTAGTAATCATTGTTTATTTATTTATATTGAGCAAGGTTTCACCCAAATTTTTATGATGTTTGCTCACATGTTGCGCTTTGCCGAGAAAAGCTGTTGACTGGGACCATAATTCCTGAAATTGAATTTAGAGTAGGCGTACTGGTACTTGAATGAAAGGTCTTTCCACGTAGAATTTGAACATCAAGTTATCTCACGGCTATAAGTCATCATCACTACTAAAGTCGCTTATAGCAGCGACAGAGATATGATTTACAGTTTTGTTATGTATTAAAAATACATCTTTAGATGCACTTATTTATTTAACATTTTACGCTGAGCTTTCAAGACCTGGAGAAAATACACCTGCACTCCTTTGAAATCTTGGCTTGTGTATAGGCATGTGGAATGCATAGAAGGCACGATTCCACGACCATTTACCCTAAAATGAAACAAATGAAAGTTTGAAATACTTGTCAAACTGTCTTTATGAAGTGTTTATTGTTTTAACCCTTTAAGCGTCAATTTATGCATCACTCGACAGTTTTCTTGGGCACATTGCGGATGCTTAATGCTCAGAGTGCACCTACGAAATCTGTTGACTAGGTTTTAATTATTCTCTTAAAATTTCTTTGCAAAATAATTTCATTCAAATATTTTCTGACAAGTGCAGGTTAAGAGACCCTGTTCCGGTTTCAAAGACACGGTTGGCATATATAATTATAATAAAGTTAATAATATAAAAGCTCAGTCGAACGGATTCTGTAAATGTGCCAGTAACATTAGGACTAGAGGGGTGGGGATGGTAGTGTCGCAATGTCTGTATTTTGTGTGTATATTGCAATATAGGTCGACCTGGAACTCGCTTTGATTTCTTATGTTTTTTTCTCATGGTCATATTCTTTGTCACACTTTGAGCAAATTAGCGTTAATAGGTGATGCCCCCTCCCCCTCAACAACGTCAAATGCCGCTAAGCGTGACAAGTGACATGGCCTTTTATTTATTTATTTTTTTTTTGTGGGAGAAAGATGTTTCTAGTGCTGTACATTAATATCTATCTACATATCAGTCTAGAGGCACTAGGGACGTCAAGATTCTTCGCAAAAGACCAAGGTTCTATAATGGTCTATTGCTCTCCAAACCACGGCTGATATTGCGTTTTGCGTCTTCCTTTTCGAGATCGTCTTCTCGTCCTCCCTTTAATATCCTGGCTCATACCAGAGTCAGGCCATAGACACAAGCTGGAGGGTAATGTCGGATACACTGTTCTACATGGTGGCAGCACCTGCTTCATGTGTTACATGACATTTGCAACACTAAAAGCCCAGAAAACATCTTAAAGCAAACTTTCTTCTTTAATTTAGTCTTATGGTATCTTATTTAAGACTCTTAAGATGGTCTAAGATCTTTTTCCTGCCCAGTCAGAAAAAGAGAAAGTGAGTAAGACCCCGTAAGAGGAAATCAAGTCATGCTATGACCATGAGGGAAAGGAGCAGAGGCAGTCAGTCAATTTTCAGACCAGGTAAGACCTTCAGTGGCTGCCTCATTAGCATAATGAGATGATAAGAGTATATTCAGACTTGGAAAGACATTTGGTACCTGGCTCATTAGCATAAGAGAAAGGCCTGGGGGTAACAGAACTATTATAAGATCTGGTAAGATGTTTTGGGGTTAGGGTAATTAACACAAGTAACATGATCAGATATAACAAGACCTTGTAATATGTAGGCACTAGGATATCCACAAAGTGTCACAAAACAGTATACTCTATGTATGCACTATCTTACTGAGCATCAAGTCCACTGGTTTTTCATTCTCTGTCCTCCTTTTCAAAATCAACTCAGAATCGAGACCATGATATATCTACCTAGCTAGAGATACACATGTACAGTACATACTCCCACTCATGTATGTTGTACCCACAAACTTTATATAAAAACTTCACCTGGCCACTATAGTGGATAGCACATTGACAAGCTTATCACTGCTGATATACCTACCTAGCTAGAGATACACATGTACAGTATATACTCCCACTCATGTATGTTGTACCCACAAACTTTACCTCATCGGCCACTATAGTGGACAGTGTATTCACATGGCCATCACTGATGGATGGTAAACATGGTAATGTGTTGAAAGTTAAAACAAAAAATACTTGTGGTCCAGAACTGTGACAACACATGTATATATGCAGTTATCTATTACAGTCTAACAGTTACATTGTACACTAATGGGGGGCAGGTCTGTACCCGAGATACATGTACCTAAGTTTTAAGCTTAGCTGACTTGTCAGTCAGCTAAGCTTAAAGTATGGGGTTCTGTTGGAGTCTGCGTTCCATGGTATCAACAATTCACATTTTGCAACTTCTCTGAAATCCGCTGGGCAGAATCACTTTAAACTGGTAGTCATGTGCTATGAGTGGGTGTCAATCACGTTTGTTCAAATGGTGATGCTTCAGTGGTTTGGGGATGTTTTAGGAATGGTTTTGTGCATTTGTGGGTACATGTGGTAACATTTCTGTGGCTATTTGCTTTAATATCTACCACACTGTCCTGTGTTGCCATGGAGACACAGAGTCTCACAGGCAGCCTTCTATCCATGCATGCTAGGGGGGGATGGTTTGGAAGGTTTGGGATTTGTAGCAAATGGGATGGGGGGTGGGGGCGAACGCTCCCAACAACTGTGTAACGAGGTTGTCAATAAAATACAGGGAATCTCTTTCTGTTCATGCAAGAACAGACCTGCACCATGCTGCAATATGTACTAGGCAGGTTATAGTTCCCACTAGTGGTAGACAGAGCTTTTTGCGCACCATTCTTGAGACTGGTGTGTTAGCTGGTCCCTTTTTTGCCTGAGGCTATGAGTCTGCTGGCTTATCAGTCCCAAGGGAACACAGGCATTGGACTTCTAGGCAGCACAAGCCTGAGTGTACCCCACAGTTAAAAATAGACTACCTGCTGAGTTGGCTAGACCCATCAAAGTATGGTCTTCCAGTCCTCAATGACTGTTCACACAACTTTGTGAATTTTGAAACTGTGTGGATTTGTGTCATCTCACAGTGTCGACACTTTCATTCATTTTCTTGTAACCAGTGAGATGAAGCCTGTTCTTCATAGCCAGTACTGAGAAAGAATAGTGCTTGTGTCAGTTCACAGGTACCTGTACATGTAGTTTCATGACAGCATCTGTTAAAAATTTGTTTCGGTAATAAAGGAACAAAGACAGTTTTGTATTGCATGTATTCACATCCCCTTGAATTACAATATGTATACACTGAACATGTATATGTGCATGTATGAATAATGTATATGTATATGTATATGTATATGTATATGTACATGAATACATTTACTTTCACGAGCATTAATTTTCACGGTTTTTGAACTTTGGACCTTTCACTGAAACTTTAAATTCAATATTTTTGCTATAGTTCCTGTCAATGCCATCTTAAAAATATATTTCACTGAGTTCTAATTTTCACGGTTTTGAAGCATCAGTGAAATAAGTGAAGAACACTGCAAAATTAAATGAATTCACAGTGTTCTCATCCATACTGCCCAGAAGGGCTGAACCTCTGAGCAGTTGGCACTTTTCTCTGGCCCCAAGGGTGCTCACTGTAGAGAGGTTTCACTGTATGAGTAAGCACTCTCTCTGTCTCCTCCCCAAGTTGGTCGGGAGTTTTTCTCCAACCCAATTTTTTCGAAAAACCACCAAACTTGGCATGGTGACTGACCTGACCAGTGAAATTGTGCATCTCATTTGGAATAGTCATGATGTTTAAAATTATGCAAATTCGGGGGAAGTAAAATTTTAAAAGCTCCATGTCTTCCAAACCGTTGCAGACAGACTCTAAATTTCAATGTGCACATATAGGTTTGTGACACCTGCCAATATAATGGACAGTATATTGGTTGTAGAATTTCAAATTGTGCCAATAAGGGGCATTGAAAAATTTAAAAGTCCAATATCTCCAAAACTATGAGATGTGTCATTCCAACTTTAATTTATACATTTGTGGAAAAGCCACATCCAACGAACCATGAATATGTAAAATATAAATCTTGAAAAGCTTCAGAACTATTATAAAGGTGCCATTCCTACTTTGTGGCATAGCCCCATCCAAGGGAACATAAACCAAAGTTATAGGCTTTTAATTTATGCAAATTAGGCAAATACACAAAATTAAAATGTTGAATAACTTCAAAACTATTACAGAAAGTAGTTTTATTCAAACTTTACTTTCTAAGTTTGTGACATGGCCACATTCGATGAACTAAGAACCAAACTGTAACATTTTAATTTATAAAAGTTAGGCTAATACACGAAATTTAGATTATGTTAAACTATGGCAAAGTGAAGCATTTCAAACTGTTTTCATTTTGAAGGCACCCAGACAGAGTTGCTGTGAAGCAAATCTTTTCTAGTTAATTTCTGTCAGCCCACTCTACCCCCCCCCCCCCCACACAGCTGTGCAAACATGCTTGTCCAGTGCTGAGGCAGTGATCCCATGGGAGTTGTCTACCTCTGCACCACTCCATTCCACCAGCCTCAGTTAAACACATTTTGAGACAGACTTGGGCAGTCAGTGGACCTTGTCTAACTAAAATTCAGATCTCCAGCCAGTTAGCTGTGGCAGAACTATTTTGTAACCACACTGAACCCACACATGCATTTCCCTTAACAGGGTTTGTTTGCATGGTGATTATGAGCTTTTTTACATCAAAAATTTATTGAATGATGAATGTTCTATAAAATATTTCAACAGGTGAATTTTGACTTGATATCATATATAATACATGATTAGTCTAAATCATTTTGTGTCAGTATAACAGATCATTTTACATTCAACACAATGTGCCTCCATTTCCCCCATTGTATAAGAATATATTCAGACTATTTACATGGCAAAAAAGCTTTAAACTTGCCACATGTAGTTGCACAAGTTTGCCAGAAATACTGTCCATAAATGCTGAGACCATAGTATTGTTACATATGATGTGACTAAACTTGGTTAAATTTCCTTGCATGAAAAAATGTATCTCTTTGTTGATAGTGAAAGGATCTCATACAAATATGAGTGGAAAGGCTGAACAAACCCTCTTCTTTTTTAAAAAACTTATGAAAAAGCAACATTTTTTTTTTGCAGTGGCAGATTAAACATCATAATAGATTTCATCACACCACATCCAACGATGTTCCCTGTGGATGTGTAAAAGTATTGCAGTTTTTCAATTTGCATTTGTGTGGCCCAAACTACCACTCTATTGAATGTGGAAGTGGTCCTGACAGCCTGCAAAAATGCTGATTTTGATCAAAAAATTTATCAATATTTTCAATAATAAGTGAAAATGTACATTGGTCTTGACCCCCCCCCCCCCCGCATACTTTGTGTACTAATGTTCAAATGCTGATAATGTTGAATGGCCCCCTATATATGTACATGTGGTTGATCTCTTTGTCAATGACCAGCAAATTGTAAAGTTGATGCCACATCCAGATGTAATCAGGTGTAGTTATATTACATCCCCCAGTGTGTTGTTGAAACAGCAGCACAATTTAAAATAAACAAAGACATGTTGCAGTGGGGGGGGGGGGGGCTAGTATATATGCTGGTACTTGTAACAACTTTGCCCTGGTATAAGGTACAGAAAGTAAGAAAATGTACAAATAATAGTTGGCACACAGTACAGAAAATTTAAAAAAAAGGCTTTTAAACAGCCATACACATAGTATTGCATGTTGATAGGCTATAATGGATGGCTGCATATATACATGTGCTGTCACAGTTCTTTGACCACAAGTATTGTTTGTTTAAACTTTCAACACATTGCCCTCCATCAGTGATGGCCTTGTGAATACACTGTCCACTATAGTGGCCAGGTGAGGTAAATTTTGTGGGTACAACATACATGAGTGGGAGTATGTACTGTACATGTGTATCTCTAGCTAGGTAGATATATCATGGTCTCGATTCTGAGTTGATTTTGAAAAGGAGGACAGAGAATGAAAAATCAGTGGACTTGCTGCTCAGTAAGATAGTGCATACATAGAGTATACTGTTTTGTGACACTTTGTGGATATCCTAGTGCCTACATATTACAAGGTCTTGTTATATCTGATCATGTTACTTGTGTTAATTACCCTAACCCCAAAACATCTTACCAGATCTTATAATAGTTCTGTTACCCCCAGGCCTTTCTCTTATGCTAATGAGCCAGGTACCAAATGTCTTTCCAAGTCTGAATATACTCTTATCATCTCATTATGCTAATGAGGCAGCCACTGAAGGTCTTACCTGGTCTGAAAATTGACTGACTGCCTCTGCTCCTTTCCCTCATGGTCATAGCATGACTTGATTTCCTCTTACGGGGTCTTACTCACTTTCTCTTTTTCTGACTGGGCAGGAAAAAGATCTTAGACCATCTTAAGAGTCTTAAATAAGATACCATAAGACTAAATTAAAGAAGAAAGTTTGATTTAAGATGTTTTCTGGGCTTTTAGTGCAACTAATGAATGAAGCAAATTGTCTTGATTCCCATGTGCCTTTACCTGAAACACGTGCCTACCAGGCGCAGTCACCGGTAAAACCATCCGCATGTAACATTTATTTTATTTATTTTTTTATTGTAACAAATTTCAATTGGGTAGCCCAATCAACAATAGCTGATCTTCCTTGGGGCCCAATACATAAAACAAAATGTAAAGTAAAAATTATAAAAACAATTGTACATATATGTTAAAAATTCCTGTAGGATAAACAGCTCAAGTAAAATAGGCTCGCCTCAGACCACAAAAGCACTCGGTGTTACTGTTTTGTGGTAAGCACGCTAAATGCACATGCTCTGTTACCATAGACATGCTCTGTTATTAAAGAATCTACAGTCGTGATGGGTACCAAATGTCTCCGAAGGCTAAGAGAAAGATGAATTGATTCCTAGACCTTATACATCAGGTCAGGGTCACTCACATACATTGTACTGTGTGCAGCATTCCTCGTCAACACAAAATTATTGATTCACAGAACTTTTTTCTACTGAATTTTGTTCGTAACAGGATTCCCAAGGAATGTAAAAAAAATCCCCCAATTATATCCTATAAATATGGCAATAATATTGGATGAAGTATCAAAATTACAACAAATTTCTGGCTTCAATTACCTTTGAGGATATCGCATCAAATAAAAATTGTGACTGCATGTTAAACAATAAATGTTCCGGTTTTGTTGATACATACCACAAACATATATTTATAAGTAATTTGGATATAATACAATTTTGTTGATACATACCACAAACATATATTTACAAGTTACTTGGATATAATGCAAAAGTAAGTTTTAAAAGAATTGATGGAAAAAAGTACAAAATTTCGGATATGTCCTAAGTAGAACATTGACAATATTTCAGGATGCATGTAATTCTTTTGATTCATTGATGGATGGTTATCAAACTTGAAAAGAGTCTTTAGAAATAGAATTTATCGTTACAAATCCTAATTAAGAATTTCAGTATTGTAAATTTAAAGCAGGCTGAAGTTTCAAAAGCAGTAAAAATTAAAAAAAAATTATAATCACTAATATTGATAAAGCAGGCAACCATATTGGCATCATCTACCAAAATATCATCTTGATCTTTTGAAAAATGGACTTGGTATGAACAATATTTCTGACAAAAGAGGAGATGACGTATATAAATTACTAATGCAATCCATTTTTAATTTGACAGATACACATACAGATGAGATGCACAGAAATTTTAATATAAAATTTCGGAAGAGGACCCCTCCATACCACTTTTGTTTTTGATGTACAAATTACATAAAAACCATTTTAAATCAAGATTAATGGCTGGTGCTTCAAGTATATATACATATATAAAACAGCTATCACATATTTCAGAAAAACATTACCCATATTCATAAAGTATAACCCAGCAATGACAGCAAAGATATTCAATAGTTACCGAAGCATTAACATTTATCTTAAATACCAATATCCATGGATAAAGTCAAAAGTTCTCTTTCAGAGTTAATCAGCAAAATGTTTAAACATAATAGCAAACCATATATAAATATTAATTCACATTCAAAGAAAGCATGTTAGTCACATAATAAATATTCAAAAAGGAACGTCAGCTCTTACCCTGTTGGAATTTTTAATAGATGCTATAAAGTTTTTTTGGTATCCTAACTCTTTGGTTCAAATTGGACCATTGTTTTCGTCACATAAAAGGCATTCTAATGGGTAGCAACTGCTTCACATTGCTCGCTGAACCTTTGAACCGGGCTTGATTTAATTGTATAAATAAATTGATGAAAACGGATTTTCATGTGGCTACATTATTATCAAGCAATGCAAGGTGTATTGATGACATTGCTTGTGTAAATGTGCAAAATTTTGATGAAATTGCTGAAGAAATTTGCCCAAAAGGTATCCCTCTAAATGGTAATCAATTCTGATTATTTCAGAGACGTGTTCCTGGACTTAAATAATCGGGTCTCAAATGACAGGTTTGGCGTTAAAGTCTATCACAAAATTGATAAGTTTAACTTTGAAGTAGTTAACTATCCTTTCCATGACAGTAATATTTGGAAAACTATTGAATATAATACATTTTTGTCACAAAGTTTAAGATTTGGTCGCATTTGTTCAGGACCTCATCCAGAACAAATTTATCAACAAGCTTCAGTCAAGAGAATTCAAGCTTGCACTTTTGATAAGATATTTCTACAAATTTTGCTGTGAATATCCAGATGATTGTTAGAAATTTTGTTTCAAAAGTTTTACAGATTTTGGACTTGCCCGCTTTGCTACTTAATTTTATCTTTTGGTATCATTCTGTTTTAATATTCACCTTTCAGACGTTTTAGGCTAGCATGTAAGTGCACAATTACTCAATGCAAAAATGACCCAATTCGGCTGGCCCACACCAAGGCCAGGAGACAGTCATATGCTGTCCGGAGCACTTGGCCAGCAATTGACAGTATTCACTCACTTGTCACAAACTTGACCCATACTTTGGAAACATTAACTCCAGGGCCGGGAGTCAGTCATAAACTGTTTCGAGTGCTTGGCCAGAAATTGGCAGTGTTTACTCAATTATCACAAATTTGACGCATTCTTTTGAAACATTAACTCAGAGATGACAACAAAATAGAACTTGATTTGTTTTGGAGACTTCCATACTGAGGAGTCTGTGTCATCATGGGGTTTGTTTTACATTTCTGGTACAGGGTGTCCATTGTTACAGTACTTGTTTGGAATTCCCTAAGTTTGTACAGGTGTCTAGCTGTCACTGTTTATTAGTAATCTCTGGGACTGAATGCCCCAGTTTGTTTCTACTTCAGTTATACACTAGCCTGTAGTTGGACTAAGGTGAGCTATCCAGCTAGAAAGGGTACATACTAGTTCAGGGGCAAGCCAAATGATTGTTATTTGAACTTGGTTCTACACAAATTAATAATTATGTTTGGTTTGATAGGTATTCTTTATTCACATTGAAGCTCTGCATTTATGAGCAAAACTTCACTCATTTAGCTTAATCATCATTTGCCACGTTCATATTTATTCCTTATTATGTGGGTTGTCTTTGCTGAATACTTAGCTAAGACAAGGAGCCGCTACTGAAAGAGAGACATGTACGGGTACAGGCTGCGACAGAACGTTCTGAGAGGTTACCGGATGAGAGCCATTTAATATATTTGGACAAATGCAGCCTATGTCAAAATTCTACAGAGTAAAGTAGACAATATGTACAATGGGACTTTCATATTTATATAGGAATGGATAGTGACAGATTAGCTGATTGAGAGTATAGAGTTTGAACTCCGCAATAGGGTTATAACAACTAAGAGGTGTTTCTAGCTTACAAGACTCAGATATGACACATTTGTACAATACATTCTTTTTCTTCACACATGTGTAAAACTATGTCACATGAGTGTAAATAATTTCACATATGTGTAAATCTTTTCCACAATTGTGTAGATTTTTTCATATATGTTTAAATCTTTTTCACATATAGTGATTTGTGACCACGGAGCGGCCGGGTCTCGAACCACCAACCTTCGCCACCAATCACCAAGCCGAAAATGGGAAACGCACATACCAACTGCACAAAATAAATGAATATTTCACACATGTTAAAAAAATTGAATTGTACAGATGTGTAAAACTATTTAACATCTGTGTAAATCTTTTGTACAAAGGTATAAAACTATTTCACATATGTTAAATTACTTTTAGTTATTGTACATATGTGAAATTAACACATATGTGAAAATTTTTTCACAAATTCTTAACTATGGAATAAATGCCAAAACGGCTCACTATGATTGCAAAGCAAAGTAGAACAACGTTTGAGGGTCGTGCGTGAGCACACTGTTACCACCCCCTCTCCCACCCCGACCCAGGCGCAAGGCCTGGGCAAGCTTTCCGATCCATATCCATTTGCATCGTCACTTACGCACCGTTCTAGAATTTAACGTGCTTGTTGATCACTCCCTGATCACTTTAAATATACTCCACATTACACAGGCACAGTTTCCATGAATAATGACGTAGGCCTACGCAGGGAAGTGCTATTGAGAATGGCATGTCCCTAGTCTACCAAAGCAACGCGCAAAAGTTCCCGTGTATGTCGTCCTTCCAGCTTGAAATAATCACGTGGCCTGGTTTTCTATGCACTCAAGTAAAAGGAGAATGGCATTGCTGGTTGGAACAGTCATCTGGAAATGATGCCAAATCAGTTTGAGTTCTTTCAGTATGATTTCTTCTCTTGTTTTACTGCTTGTTTATGTAATTTAGGAGTTGATTTTAATGGTTTGGAGCCAACAGGGGGTTGACTCTTGTGAGCCCATGCTCTGTATCTAAGATGTAAGTCCAGTTTGGTCTTAGAAATTGATGGCTGATTCTGATTGTTTAACCCCCCCCCACCCATTCGAGTTTTATTAACTCAAACTTTGGGGGTACACATGGTAAATAAGAGCCTTCTTTTTAATTCAATATTGTGCATTGCTGTATTGAGACATTGGGGAAGAAATGTTCCCCCATGCAACAGCTAACGTTGCTCGCGAAAGTGTCAACTACATTATTGAAATGTCCGGTGTAGTGCCACACAACTATAAATTCGAGCAAATGTGTCAAGAGATTGCATGTTGTCAAAGCCATATGCAATTCATGCCCGCTAATTTTCACAGCCTGGGATCTTCCCCATCAGTACACAAATCTCTTAACACTGTGTAATGCTAATGTGTTGTCTGTTGGACTCAGTCAAATTTGTGTCGTAATACCTTCAGGTGCTATACCATAATAATAATAATAATAATAATAATAATAATAATAATAATAATAATAATAATAATAATAATAATTCATTAGTTTCTTTGAGGGGAAAATGTTCATACAAAAACACATTAAATCAAGGATGACAAAATCATCATAATAAAACTGTACTTGAAATTATATACAATTGATGCAATAAAGCAGTACTATTCATTGCACCTTGTTAATAATACAGTAAAAGCATGTTCACTAGACCATGGCTTAATAAAAATATCTGAGCATGTCCACAACTCCATCTTCCCGGCTTGTTGCTGATGTTTCAAAATGACGACGTTCTGAGAATGCCACCTGAAGAGGGGGGAAACCTAAGTGGACCACTCTGTCAACCAGCATACCTTTAAATAATTTGCCATTTGCAATATAATGAGCAAGCATGGGTGACTATAGTTTTAAGAAAGGAGACTGAACTTGAAAAATCCGCTGAGAGAGAGAGAGAGAGAGAGAGAGAGAGAGAGAGAGAGAGAGAGAGAGAGAGAGAGAGAGAGAGAGAGAGAGAGAGAGAGAGAGAGAGAGCACGACACTCTGGTCCCAAGGCATGTATAAAGATTTTAAAAGTAAAGAATGGTGGGAACACTTCCCTGTCCCGAGATACTGGTTCACCAAAGTGCCTTGCGACTCAAACCTTGTTATACAGGCTCTAGATAAACCTCGTGTATCAAGAACATAAGTGAGAATTGGTGTACATATTGTTTTCCATAACTGAGTTTTAACATCTGTCCTTAACCCAGGGTAAGACAATGCGACATTACGGAGGCCAAAGAAGCCTTGTCTGCACATTTTTATTCTGTTGTCACCATGTAAGGAAGCGGAATACCCGTATTATCGATCTTTTCAAGTTTGCCAGTACCAAGCTTCCTAGTGGGATAATAATTGAATAAGTTAGGCCCCATAACAATACATTGAGTTTCATTGGCATTAATCTTAAATCGCCAGTCGCGAGTATGTTTATGTCTCTCTCTCTCTCTCTCTCTCTCTCTCTCTCTCTAATTTATTTGGGCTGATACAGCCTATGTCAAAATTTTACAGAGGAACGTGTGCAATATAGACAATAGTAATTCCATATATATACAGGTTAGACAGGGACAGGTTAGCTTATGGAGAGTAAAGAGTTCGAACTGCGGAATAGGATATTGACTACTAGGAAGTGGTTCTGGGCAAAAAGACACAAATACAATACATGTTGATAGAAGACTGCAATCCAGTTACTGTTGAGCTCAGCAATGTCACATCATCAGCGTATAGGAGTACGCCCCTACACAGGCACCATTATTCGCGTCCTCGCCGGATTCCAAAATATCATTCAGAAAAATACTAAAGCGATGAGGGGACAATTAATGTATTTCCCTGACGTATTCCAATTGTCATGGAAAAAAAACCGGAGTCACCGTTCCATCTGGCAAAAAGATGTCCGTCCTTTATACCACTTGCACAAAAGTGACCACTATGACAAGGGGAGCGCATCAAGGAGCTAATGCATAAGCCCGTCATGCCAAACACGGTCAAAGCACTTCTCTGTATCGAGTGTGCATACATGCAAAGGAGAACCATTGTTGTTAAAATACAAGCTGATATTATTTAAAATGAGCCGAAAGGGGGCGCTTCGCCTCTCATGAAATCTAAATTTTATGTCACTGACTTATCAAAGCAGTCTGGGGCGGGTGGGGCTCAGTAGTCAACTACACTTTAAACTAAAGAAGTTATACACGTGACAAACTTAAGGTTAAATATTTTGGTGCAAATGACCTATCAAAAACAAGGATTCTAAATTTTTCAAGATCAGTCCGATACTAATTAAAGTGCATTTGCATAATATTCACAGTCATTTAAATATGTTTTGATGTGTCATTCACAAAAATATCTGGCAACAAGATTCCTATTCCTTTTCTCAGAAAATATATAATTCATAGCTTTGTGGACACAGGTTATCGCCAAATTCTTCATTTTGCAGATTTTTTAATCCCACGAAAGTCAGAAGAGTGAAGCGCATGCTACACAAGTGCTCCAAAAGGAAGCCGCCTGGGCCAGAGTTGGGGCGCTTATCAGAGCTGCCGTATGACTATGAGGAACATGTACTTTATTGGCGTCACATGTACTCAACTGCATATACCTGATCACTTTCATGTCGGCCACTTCCTTATCTCAGTTGACCTATATAAATATCTCACCTGGTTTTACAAGGATAAAGATGGATGTCAGCATACTGGTCACCGTGAGGTCCTCGCTCATGAAAACTTGTCATTCTCAACGTTAATGTTCCGAAATTCAGACCAAGATTTTCTTATAAAGATAAGATGAGGCAGCTCAGCAAGTCCCGTGAATGCTTTATCATTGGGATCGGAATATTGAGTTTGATACAAGGCGTCAAGTCATGTAAGAACCTTTATATATATATATATATCTATATCTTTATTCATGTCTCGCTAATGCGTCCATGCTCATAATGAATGTTTAATACGGTCATGTTGGGCAACCCTCTTACAAAATTTACTGTTATAATTATCTCAGAACGAAACACCTTATTGGCAGCAACCCATTAAGATGCGTTCCAAATTTTCTTTTCCGTCATCTTGTTATTTGGAGGTACACTTAGCTTCTTGAATATATTCATGATCTTACTGCATAACTGTGATAAATACACTCAGCTGATAACGCAAGGAAAAAATTGATGCTTTAAATTAATAAAGTTGAACAATACTGAGGCATGGGTCGGCTTCAGGCATATCTGTAACTCACGCGATCTTGTAATACTCAGTCTGACCACAGATCAAAGTTTTATATCAAAATGTAGTATGACTATACTAAATCTTATGTAGCATTTGTGTTACCTTTGTATTTCTTTTGCTGCCTTACAGTGATAAAAAGCATAAACAACGACAACGCGAGGTATTTATATTTACGACACGGTTGTATTGAATTATCTTAAATGCGCGGCTGTCTACCTGTTTTTGTTTTGTTTTTTAACCACGAGTGCAATGTGTAATGTATCCTTCAGTTCCTCTTCCAACCAATTACATGTATGAACATATACAGATTTTCTTACATGAAATAACATCAGAAGACAGGGCATAGTCACCGTACAAGTATCAAATTAGTCCATTGGATGTTGTCAAAACGATGGAAAATTATTCTGAGCATTTATCTATGTTCCTCGTCTAATCTTACTTAATCATGAATCAAGAAATCTCATCTAATCATATATCATAAGAAACCGATAATTGCTTTTGCCAGCATGGTTTCGGAAACAAGGCGTGGCCGTTCACAGCATCTCCAGATGCTTTTTGCTATGGGGGAGGCAACAGACACTATAACTAGTAACGATTGACCAACTGAGCAATATACTCCATTTTATTATCATTTAGACAGTAGCGGTTTTCTTACGTACCTTTGGTGTTTGGTAAATTTAGAATGCGCACAGCCATACTAGGAATAAGATAAAAAAAAAAAGATTTTAGAACACCACAAAATATGAATGTGCCAAACCATAGTAGGACTAAGATACAAAAGACTTAAGAACACCACAAAATATAAATTATCCATGCCGTCAAATTTATTAGGCTGCATTTTACAATGAAAGAAAATAGAATAGACTTATTTTTTAACAGGCCAAAATACTTAACACCTATGATACAAAAAAACGCACCAACAGAATGCATGTATGTGCTTATATATTATACCACGTCCCTCACTATAAATCACCGCCCCAGCCAGCGTCTATCGTCTTTTCTCCAGTCCATTTTACATGAAATAAATTATGTTTAAACTAGCCAGCTGAGTTTTCACATTGCTTCGATCCACGTTTTGAGCACCTCATGAAAAGTTGTCGTCCCAGTACACACACATACACGCACACACACACATACACACACACACACACACATACATACATACATACATATATATATATATATATATATATATATATATATATATATATATATATATATATATATATATATATATATATATATATATACACATTGGGGGTGTCTTTTCTTAAGTTTGATGCCCGCGACCTTCAGCATTTGTTGTGAGTGCAACGCAGTTGACTAGTTTTCTGACGATACTCATAATCAATTCAAAGTAACAAGGTAAGGTTTTGGCTCTGTTTCTCCATGAAAATCAATACAGTGAAACCTGTTATGAGAGACCACTCTGACACATAGCAAAAAGTGGTCACATAAAGCAGTCTGTTAATGGAGGTTGACCCTTGCAACACCTGGTCAATTGCATATTCCTCTTCCCTGGAGGCAAACTGCACACAGGTGCATCATCAGACTTACAGGAAAAGGCCAGTGCAACTGTTTCTACCACAAGAGTTCACATGTACATGTTGGTACTTGTGAACTGGTTTTCATGTAATTCATAGTTCTGCTATCTCATAGAAAATATGTAGACTTGTTTGCTTTGGAGGTGATTTTGTTATTTTTCTTTTCATTTGGTCACTGGTCAGGTTCAGCAGGTGGTCTGCCAATGGAGGTAAAATATCATTAGAAAGTGCTCTTGCACGTGGGAAGTGGTTCCAAAAAGACAGGTGGCCTCCCAAAGAAGGGGTCTGTTAAAACAGGTTTCACTGTATATAGAAATCCATGGCACTAATTGCATTTCCAAAAATGCTCTCTTCGCATCGAACGAATTTGCTTTGAGTCCGTATGCAACGGTCTTGCTGTTTGTTGCCTCATGGCTATACACAAAATGCTTAAAACCTGGATTGTAACCTATGTGTGTTGAAACTGTCGAACCGGTCTTTAGCAATCGCATATTTCAGAGGTTCCTTCTCCATCCATCATATTAAATATTGTCCTTTCTAAAAAAGATTTTCAATAACAATTTCAGGGAAGACTTACCAGGAAAAAATGCTAATAGTCAACAGTTTTCCTAGGGACACCTTGGACGCTGAGCGCCCGGAGTGCGCCGAGGGAAAATGTTGACTCAGTCCAATAACATGGCCCTTTACGGCTTAGCTGTCTTTATAACTAATTGGCTGAATATTTATGTATATTCTATATGGATCGAACTCAACATCATCGCACGACAAAATTGCGTGACAAATCTACCGTCTACCCGTAGTTGACCTATTTTGTGACTCTGTTTTTAATATCTGATAATGAAGCACATTGATCAGTCTGTCATTGAAAGTAAATCCTTATAAATCAATGTCTAACTTCAGAAACGACACAAGAAAAACCAACACTTTTTAATTTACTTGTCATAAATTTATGTATTTGGAATTTGGGAGTGCAAATGGTAGACCATTGAGCAAGTATGTTGTATCATAATCCACACAGTCTCCATTTATAATTAAA
The DNA here is from genome assembly GCA_964020975.1 of Hermodice carunculata. Taxonomy (NCBI): domain Eukaryota; kingdom Metazoa; phylum Annelida; class Polychaeta; order Eunicida; family Amphinomidae; genus Hermodice; species Hermodice carunculata. Next base: position 1,503,604 of record CAXHWN010000937.1, on the reverse strand, counting down.
ATGTATGCCTTATTTTGCTGTAAAGATACGGTATATTTATAAGCCCAGATATGTTTCTGAAAATTGAAAAAAAGGGAAATCACTGCATTAAAATACAAATATTTGGCTGCTTCACTGAAAAGATATGTTTCATCATATTTGCCATTGGTACAAATCGTTTAACCCTTAAAGTGCTGATTTATGATTGAGTCAACAGCTTTCCTTGGGACACTTTGTGCGCATTGCGCGCAAAATGTCCCGAGGAAAGCTGTTGACTAAGACTACTTTTACTTCAGACAAGGCTTGTTGGTATTTGAATGAAAGGTATCTTCATGAGGAATTTGACTCTTTTAACAATTATATGTTTAATGGTAATGAGACAGCAACTATAGCAATGATTAGCACTTTAAGGGTTAATATTTTATCCAGTAATTTTTCGCTGTACTCCTACGCTGAGAAGAAAATCGCCAACACTGAAATTCTCAAAGAATCTGATTTCTCAGTGATTAGGGACAACCTTGTACAGCCAAAGGTTCTAGAGTACCAAGCATACTAATGATGGTCCTCTGGTTGTGTCGGGGCTTTCCCACTCAAGATATATAAAGATATGATCGATGAAATATTACCTCGAGATAACGGCACGGTAAAAGTATACCTGCGCTCAGGAGCTCCTTTGATGATTTGACCTAGTGGAAAATAGCGTATAACATCGCACGGCTGTATAATTAGCATGAAAGACATTGAAGCACAGTTGTGTGTAAACGAGGAATATGTGAGTTCCACACTTGAGAACAAATACTGAATAAAATTACCTCTCATTCCTTCACAAAGTACCCAAACAATACGTTTTAATATTTCATGACGGTACGTTTTTTCACCAGAATATGTTCGATAAATAATTTACCCGAAAAGGGCAAGATCCAGCTGTGCATCCCTTGTTTAAAGATTTTATTTTTTTTAAATCAACAAATCTGACAATACGTAACTATATTCCGTATTATTATCTTTAGATTTCGTTGTGCGTTATAAATGATAAACTGATGAATATTACCTAAGTGAACAACGGGGAATGCTTTTTCAACAATAGACTTCTTTACTGTTACAGCAAAAGTTTGGAATAGTTTGCCACTGAATGTTTTGTGGACAGAGCCATTGAAATCATACAAGTTTAAGTTGGATTAGTATTTTGACCTTGAAATGGGACTATAATTCTCCAGACACTTATCCATTTATTAAAAACTAGAATTCTAATCGAAATATGGATACAACGGCCACAGAACCTACATCCATAATTTCGTTGTATGGTGTTATGCGGATTTATATATTTGTGGCTTGTCTTTCAGTTTCAGCGGTCAAGTGCGACCGTCATTACATGGGGACTTACAACAATGGTACTGGTGTAATTACAAGCTACAACTATCCATTTGATTACAGAAGTAATCTTTTCTGCACACACAGAATATACTTACGCCATAGACCAGCAAGCAGTAACAGAACTATATGTTTCCTGTTCCGTCGATTTGAACTTCAATTTGAACAGATTGGCAGTTGTACCAGTGATTATGTTCATGTTAAGTTCGACCACACTGGTGTGAAATACTGCGGGCGGGGAATATGGAACAGAGGCCACCCAGTCAAGTACAACTCGTCGGTGTGGGCACCACATTTATGCTGTAAGTATCAATTCCGGGTCACGTTGTTTTTGTAATATGTACATAACACTATCACACATATCACACAGCTAGAAATATATACAAGACCACGATTAGGAAAATAAATTGGAAGATGTGTGAAAAATGTGTCAGCTTCGAAATAAAGTTGTTGCAACAATACCAGGTGTCTTAATTTTCTTTGACAGTGTTGAAATTTTAAACCTTCGAGAATACTAAAGATATTCGTGCATAGCTTTTAAGTGGCCTCATTTATACTCACTATATACTGGAAAGTGGATTGGGCCATGACATGTACGTCCCTGCTGTATTTCCCTCTATCTCCAAATAGCAAAGCACTAATGTTAAATTTATCAAGATCTATCATTTTAGTAATTCGTTCCCAAATGAAACATATTAGCAACACTGAAAAAAACAAAAAAAAAAACAAAAAGCAAAAAAGCAAAAAAAAAAAAAAAAAAACAACAAAAAAAACAATAAAAAAACCAAAAACCAAAAAAACCCTCCGAACCCCCCCAAAAATAAACAAAAAAAGCAAAAAAAAAAAAAAAAAAAAAAAAATAGCAAAAACAATAATAAACAACCCCCAACCCCACCCAAAAACAAAAACAAAAACACAACCACAAAATAAACAAAAGAAAAAAAAAAAAAAAAAAAAAAGAAAAAAAAAAAAACCAAAAAAACCCCAAGTCTTTTGTAATTGTGTGATTACGTACTCTTCGGAACATAAAATCTAGGGGGCAACTTTCACCTTGTTGTGTTGTTTGATTGTTCTGATAATCATAGCACAATTACAAATACAAATGCTTTTTTCACATGGGTTGAACTACGAATAGTTAAATATCAGATATATATTTCGCCTTATACTTTACTCTAAATATGCGATTACTTATGTTACTATTATTCTAATTAGGCTGTATTTTTGGGCAATAGACACGGTACCGTGCATTAGTTTGAACATATCTGAAGCTATATGTTCTGCATTGTATATGAAACATGTATAATGTGCATGTCCTTTCGCTTCCTAGAGTTTTGTCGCAATGGGTGGTTTATCTCTAGTTTTGGTGCGGAGGACATAAATTATTACTTACAGTTACTATACTTATTTTAACATACAAAGATCATTTGATTGATAATAAGGATGCCTGATTATTTGTATATATATTGGATGCATCATGGAATTTCCCCCGTTCCGTTGGTGCACCCGCTGTAAAAGGGAAGTTTTCCTAATAAATCATTATAATCTTATTTCGAAAACAATTGGCTCATAGATTGTAATTCGTTCCTGAAGAAAACATATTTATTACAATGCAAGAAAAATGGTAAGTTTTGAAAGTTTTCTCCACATGAACATGATGGACATTAAACAACACATATTTTTCGAAGATAATATCTAGTACTGTAGCCCGTTCTTATTCCGGCATTGATGATAGTAATTTTACTTTCTCCACTATGATTAATTCCTTACGTTTACTGTACAGATAACTTCGCATCATTGGCCGCATTAATGCAATTTTTGCTTGACAATATTTAGAGTGTCCAAAATGCACGGAAAGTATTTGAAAACAAACAAGATTCATGGATATAGTACAATGATGATGAAACTGTGTTGCGAACACACTAACAGATGACAAAGCATTGCCCGGCAGTATATACAATCTACACTTCTAGCAAAAAGAGGTCAATAAAACTGTAAAATATGAAGCCACCTGCTGCCATTTTTTTCGGCGTGACCAGTGGGAGACGACCAATGTTTGATGTGATCAAGTGTTTTACTTGTCCACCATGGTATATTTCTCTGAATGAATACAATTTTTATGCAACAAGCGAATTGACGTGGAAATATTGGAAATAGTTGTATTTTTAGAAGTAGTAGATATGGCAATGATGATTGTGATGCTGATGATGCAAACATCACAAAATGCAATCACTGGCTGTCATGTTCACAACAAAGAAAAGGTGTATCGCAGGTAAATCTTCATTGTGCCGTCAGGTAGCGCTTTATTTGCTTCACGTTTTAGATGGGCCACACATCAGCGTCAGTGCATGTTTGTGAATAATATAAATGCTGGAAAGTTTCACAATTATTCAGATTATTCAGTCCTGTTTTAAAATTACAGCGGTGTGTTTTAGCAATTGCTCTCCAGTTTTTAAAGTTAATCTTGGGCAAGCTAGCAGAACTCTAAACAGGACTGACTAAATTACTTGCCTATGTAAAATAACATAAAATTACACATATGAGATCCGAAAATCTAATGTAACTGTAAAATAAGATTTAAAAGACCCCAAAAACATTCGCTTATATTACAGGGCCAGTGCTGGAAAAGCATTTTACCATCATCTTCAGATCTGATGAACGGAAAAATTTTAGAGGTTTTTACGCTATTTACAAAATATATGACGACCAGACACAGATATCCGGAACAAATAAATACTTTCCCAGTATTCCATCAGATGAAGCTGCCGATTCTCCTGCTTTAGCAGGGGGAAGGATGTCTACCACTCTGGTTGACTGTGATTTTGACGAAACAAAATGCCTGGAGTACTGTTATCACGGCCGTTACTACGACCACAGGGGATGCCCCACGTGTGCTTGTATTCCCGGAAATGAGGGTAAGCTCTCGCGAGGAACGGATAATGACTTGTGATTTAAAACTTTCTGATTACCTATACTATGACATTCGGATTTTCATTGTATTTGTTTATCCAGACAAAAAGCATAATTTGTCTGATTAAAATTCATTTAAACTCTTGTGTAGATTCAATTAAATCATAACATCATAATCACCTGTACCTATGCCATGCAAGACAAAAATAACTTACACATCGCTTGTCACACTATCTTTAAAGTTTTTGGTTGTGTTTTTAAATGTATATTTCATTTATATCTTATCAATCAACATTGATCATGGACAACATTTTGCTTTTGAAAAAGTGGATTAATTATTCACTTACGCTTATTACGAATAATTAACTATTAACTTTTGGAAACTTCCAACAAATATCCTCGGAGAGTTTATATAAAATCTTCAGAGAAGGAGCTCACAAAATAGTGGGTAGGTCAAAGGCAAATTCAATAATCTATTAAATTTAAACCCTCTTGTACGCGCACAGCTCCATGTACCAGTTCAAATTTCACTTGCTTTAACCGCCGATGTGTCTCCGGAATGGACGTATGCATCCATGATCGATGTGGAGACGGCTCCGACATAGATTATATGCACTCTTGGTGTTCAGGTAGATATACACTTTTTACATAATGTTGGAAAGTTGACATTTTGCTGTGGTGTTTTACCAGCTGTAACAATTGATGCAAAATATTTTACATGTTGATTCGCTACTGGAATATAGTTCACTGTAAATCTGCTGAATCTCTAAAAGAAGAGCGCACGCATTTTGCGTGAACCTCTACTCTAGGTATTCCGCGGAACATCAGATCTGCCAAGCTGCGTATTTAGACCTGGCTAAAATGATGTATGACTGAGTATGGTATTGGTATGTAACACTGCGTCCGATAGAGCAATGGTTGTAAACCATTGTTAATATGACCGAATCGACAACTTTCTTTGATGGACAGAGACGCAAACAGTTCATCAGCGGGATGTAAGGAAGATCTCCAGGGGGTTTTGTTTATACATAAAGCCTTGCTTCAAAAGAAAAATATGATTTTTCCAAAAAAATTATTGTTAGAAATTTAAATTTATAATGAGACCTGGAAGTTATGATTTAATTCAAATTTGGAGATCTACATCAATTTGCGTACCGAATAAAAGGAACTTAATAATAATAAGGAAATTAAATGCAGAATTCATGTATGTTGCACATATTGTCAGCTGTTCATATTGTTGCTGCAAAATATACGCCAATGTTATAGGCATTAACTTTGTTTTATAAGCTGAGCTTTCAATAGAGATCTCAGAAAAAAAAATCAACAATTTCGATCAACAGTATGATTGGAACAGGAAATGTCCCGTGTTGCTAATGTCATGACTTTTGTAAGAGAATTGCGTTATTATCTATTCATCTACATCATATGCTATTGTTTTCTAAAAAGTCCCAAATCTACTATCTTCCATAAAAGTCTCAAAGAACCATATTGGAGTAAAATTCCATTTCACATTGCACCAGATTGCATCATATAAGGTGCCACTTTTCAAAACTTTTAGGGGGATTCCACCCTCCCCCCCTTGCCAGTCGACCCAGCCCTGTTGCTTCTTCTCTCCCCCCCCCAAAAAAAAATCTCATCTGTTTTGGCCTGAATGTTGGCAACCTTTCATTTTGCACCATTATTGGGACCTTTTTGATTTATTCCAATAATATGCATTTTGTACCATGATATACATTCAAGGCATAATGATTGACTCGTTTGTTTTTTCATAATTCAGTAAATATCTGATAATGTACTTACGAGGGAGAGAGAGAGAGAGAGAGAGAGAGAGAGAGAGAGAGAGAGAGAGAGAGAGAGAGAGAGAGAGAGAGAGAGAGAGAGTGTTAATGTAAGCATCGGGCATATTTGTCTGTATTCCTTAAAGAACTAAAGTGTATTACTAGAGACATATCACGCTACTGAAACACCACCTTTTATCTGAATTGGTAATTATTTGCATATTTTAGTCTATTAAAACCATTTTTGACAGGTTACGAAAGATATCCCTTCGTATGAATGTACTTTTTCAAGCAAAAAGGCAGAGGAAATTACTCTTAGTTGTGGAAATCAAAATGAGCTTTCAGGATATGAATTCAACAGAAGAAACAAATCATTGAAATGTGCATTAAGTATCCAGACAAGAACTAAGGGTGTCCATTTGGGCGCCCTCCCGGTTGTGTTAATATGTGGTGCTGGTGACTGAGCATGATAAATATTGTTTGTTGCGATTTCATTTTGTTAATGCCTGCTTTGTACATAGGAGAAATGCCCTTTTGAGCGGCAGTTGAAGAGGGAACAAAGAGAAATTCTTTAGGCCAGAAATATTCTTAATTTGTCAGGCCCTCTCTTGCGTCTCATTTACCCCTTCATAAAACGTTTTTGGTGTTGCAATGATTCTTACCAAGTATAGGTTAGTGCTGCTATATTCTCCAGAGGTGCTGCTTGTATGCGAGAACCAACGATAAGAAGTAAAACTAAATATAACTATGTCCTGCTTTCTCGCAAAATTAGTTCAAAACTGGCTGAGAATTTAAACAAAATTTATGTGGCCTAACTCGCAATAATTCTGCCTCAGAATTCATCATGTGTATCCGTTTATCGTGTTTTTATACTAGTGTCTGGTTTCAGGAAAGGGCACCATTGAGGCGTGTGATTTTGAAAAAGGGTGTTGTGGCTTTTCCTGGGATCATACGGACCAATGGAGACGTGATACTCGGTCTACATATGGACCAAGAAATGACCATACTTTGGGTCATGTTTTGCCGAAGAAGTTCCGTGAGTATGAGCAAGACACACGCTAAAATTGTGAAGGAAATATTCACTTTGTAGTGGTCAGGGCTGCTATTAACAGATTTGGGCAATTTTACAGCCCATGTCCGTACAGTTCAGTCAATATTAGATAGAGTAGCCAGAATAGCAGGAGCTTGAATAATGTTGCAAGTACAGATTCCAAAAGTATATGACCATCAGCAATTACATTTCTGTAATCACACAGCATGCAAACTCTACGGAACTCCAGACGGGACATGAGAAAAGAATTTGTTACTGATCTTAAACTTGGAGAAGAATATTCTGCACTACAGATTTAATTTCCATCCCCAATTGATGGCTTAAATATCTGTTTTGAAAAATGGAATCCACTTTTGCAAAAGAGAAATCGAATAGTGATTGGCGCTGGTTGTTTTAGTTTAATTGACTAGTCAGTCAGCCGATTATCTATCATGAAATATGATGCTGGATCTCGACTATCAATTCACCACCAATATTAATATACCTATAGACTGTACTGACCATTATTACTCCATCAGAAATACAAAAACGTGATATTTTGCAAATTACAAACACACACAAGTACATGTTACTTTCATGATAACAACATTACATCAACATCACATCATAACGACCAAGTACATAAACAAATACAATGAAAAATTTATTCTTATCACACCACCCCTCCGGAAATGTTGCAAAAGCAATACTCAACTGATATTGCTGATCTGCGATGTTCGAAAGGTCCCCTCTATTCCATGATGGCTGAAATAAAATTCTCTATTATTTTCATTCTGTCAAAGTCATAAAGCTACATTAAAAAGTCAAATTTGTTTTCACTGCTGAGAGATGAGAAAGTTGGAAAGACGTCGGTCGTTTCCTCAAATAGACTATCTCTCTGCTTTTCATAATTTTTACATAAGATTATAATATGAATTACGTATTCCAGAATTTTGCATGTTTCACAAACCGTTTCGTCTAAAGGTAGTTTTCGTGCTTTTTTATGTCTCCCTGTTTTGACTCTTAAATTATTTGCACTAATTCTGTTTTTCTCATAAATCGATCTTTTATTGAGACTAATCTGTACAATATTGTTGCAATTTGTCTAAACAATTTTAAAGCCACAAACGCGTTTTGACAGTATTTTTAAATCATCGGCATACAATAGTCAGTTTATATTTTTGATCTATGAAATCGGAGGATTGGCTACCAGCAAATCAAAGCTGAAAGTGTTCTCGTCAAGTAGGTCTGAGCAAGTGTTCGACCTTTGTTCTTGGATCTAGTACAGCCCATTTTAAAAAGGGTTGCCAGTACCTATACCGTACGTTTTTGCAAGTACAGATTCTAAAAGCATGAAAAATAGCCACAATTGTCACTTTCGTAATGACACAAGCTAAACGGGACCCCTCAGGTCATAATACTTACATGAAGGGGTCTAAACATCCCTGACTAGAGACAGGTGTCATTGACGACTTAAATAACAATTAAAAGATATTGTATTACTGCGAAGAGAGGAGTAAAGCAATGGAAATGCTGTTGAGTAGGGACATATATACCTGATGGACTTTGTAATGTTTTTTAATATATACCTGATGAACTTTGTAATGTTTTTAATATAACTTTTAATATACTAGATAGAGACAAAGACGTTTAAAAACATGGCTGCTGCTACAATAGATCTTATGAATATGAGTCATTTAGAGGATGGGCACAGAGAGGATGTAGAAAAAGTATACTCCCTAACTTAGTTCCTTAGTTGGGTAACCGAGGGCAGCACGAGATTGTCTTAGCAGATAGTTCATGGTAGTAACTTGCATACAAAACATTACATTCTCTTTACCTCTAGTTTGAGAATAGGTAAAACTTTCTTGAATTGTCATGATAGAATGTCTTGAGAATATGTGCATTACAAATATCACATCATGTTTTGAAAAAAAAAATCAGTGCATCAAAATTTGGCAATTGTACTATTGGCAGCCTTACAATGATAATCCTGTGTCGTAGGATAAAGAATAAAATGCTTCAATAAAATACAAATGTTGGAAAAGATTGTTGTCTTTCCTCGGTTGTTTAACAAGAACACAATCACCAATCTGTAACCCTAATTCTTTTGCAGGGGTTTCCACATCTGTAATTTCCTTCATGTATGATTTCCTCTTCTCATCCCTTTTCGTAGCACTTTTATCTTATCTTGAAAATATATTTTTTGTTTGATTTTAATGTAGGTAATTTTTGCGAAGTTTGCGTCCATCCAGTATTTCGTATGGTGATACACGAGTACTGCTGGGTGGTGCTGCTCTGTAATTGCGTTAAAATTGGCAGAAAATTTGCCTCCAAGATCCTTTCTCTATCATGCTGATCCTGATTGCTTTTTCAATGGTTTACATTAATCTCTCAGATTCACCATTAGCTCTTGGCAAAAGAGGTGTTATTTTGTGGTGATGAAAATCAGTTGTCCATGACCACCTGGCAAACAGTTCACCTGAGAGTGGGGTCCGTTGTCCACTCTTAAGATATCGTGAATACCTATCTTTGCAAAGATGGCATTAAATTTTGGTATGGCCCTTGATAAATTCAATGATTTGAGCATTTCGACCTCCTGAAATTTGTTATAGATGCCTGTCACAACTGAGTGATATTCTCCAGTCTTAAAATGACCAAAAAATCAGCAGAAATGTCTTGCCATGGACTGGCTGGTAGCTTTTAGGTTTGCAATGGTTCTCGGTTTGATTGATTGAATGTGTTTTTGCTCGGCCAGGTTAGCACTTTATTACAGCTTTTTCCACAGATTTTTTTTATTCCCATGAAACAAATAGTTTCAAGTAAACTTGATTTTGTTTTCACAATTCCTTGATGGCTGTTGTGAACTATTTTTATAGCTTTTACCGGCAGTTTCTTAGGCATAACAATTCTGTCACGCTTTAGAATGATTCCATTAGCCAAAGACAATTCATCTTGGACCAGTTTGTATGGCCACAAAGTTTCTGCAATTTCCTGTAAGGTGTGTGAGGCAATGATTTTCAAAAGCTTCAGCAATGTTTCATCATGTGCTGTGGCTTCTTGGACATCTTGAATAGACATGCCAGTTTGTGCTTTTTCACAGTCAACGATGGCATTTATGCACGCATGTTCTGCTTGCTTGTCAAGCCATGAGATGTGTTTGGTATTTTGTTTATCGCCAGGGTGCTTCGACATGAAGTGAGCTTGATTTGAGATACCCGGTTGACATGCTAATGGCATTTTGTATTGTTGAAGATGTAGACATAGTCTCTCAAGTCTCACAGTTGGCTTTGACATAGGCTTATTTGTAAGGCCTAGTGATGCTTATGATCTGTGATCAATGTAAACTCAGAGCCATATACATATAGGTGAAAATGTTCACAGCTCCAAATCACAGCAAGTGCTGCATGCTCAGTTTGACTGTATCGTTTTCTGTTTTTGTGAGTGATCTGCTTGCACGTTCATTCACTCAAATGTCATTGTTGTTTCTCTGTGTCAATATCCCTGCAATGGCTGAATTGGTTGCACGTCTTCTTGAATGTGCACTTTTACTAAAGGGTCTCTCAATTTCTCAAGGATAGTAAACACACTTTTGAATTCTTTTGTGAGACTGGACACGGTATTATCACATGTCACACTGTTTGCAAATGTGACCAATGCAAGCTGTTAAGTTGTTTTTCTAATGGGAGATTTTCAGTTTTTCTTCTCAGAACATAAACATCAGCCTTTGATGATTTTCCTGTCAGCACTGAATTTATTTTGCTTGAATTTTGTGCAACATTGGCAGCACATGCTTTCTCTATTTGGACTATGGGAGACCAACTCTTCGTTTGGCGATAGTTTACTACCTGTCATCTTGTGGGCCTCTGATTCACACACAACATTGACTTGTGCACCAGTATATATGATGAATGTCATTGTGTTATTGTCCACTAGAAAATTTATGCACTTTGGTGCATCTTCAAAGTTGACAGACTACATTATGTAAGGGATAACTAAATATTCGTCATCTGATTCATCTTGCTTATTTACAAATGTACCTGTTTTGATCTGAATACAGATTCAAAATGTCCTACCTTATGGCATGTTTTACACAGATGATTTATGGCTCTGCATGTACCGTTGCGTGGGTATACATAGCAATAATAGTAGCACATATTCCTGTGTTCTTTGTTTGTTTTGTCTTCTATCTGCTGATTTCTCTCTTCGTTTGTTGCTATTGTTTTGCTGTTTAAATTTTCCTGTTGCTTGAACTTTGTTTTTGCTCAGTTCGTATTTTACATCATTGGCACAGAAGGTATCAGATTTTTCCATTTCTTTTGTCTGCATATCTGCATGTTCATATAGTCTCCCATTTCTCAAGAATTGTTTCAGTGACAGTCCATCTTTAAGAGCTTTTTTTCTCAATGATTAATCTCTACAACCACTGACTAGTTGAGAAAGTGTCACAGGTTCTGCTATTGTACCTGATGAAAGTTCAAGGGTGATTTTTAGCTGAACTGACTTGTCACACCTGAGCTTATAGGATGGTCCTTCGTTTGTCACCTGTCCGTTGTCCATCGTCCGTCTGAAAAAACATCAAACTACGCATGCTACTTCCCAACATTATATCAGGACAGGTGGTTCTAATTTCTTGAGGAGTGTTCATGGTGCAATGTACCTAAGTTGTGCTTCTTACAGAAGGAAGCTCATCATTGAACATTACATAAAGTGCATATTAGGAGTGTGAACAGGCTAGTGCCGGCTGTGGTTCATGATGAGACTGGGTGACTTATCAGCAGATGGGGCTTACGGGATCCCCCCAGACCATTCCCTTCAACAAGTCACAATGTTTTCCATCTTTTTAGCGATTCAGATATTCTATTGTGTGTCATATAAGTGTATTCTTAGGAGTGTATTCTATATTGAGACGTCCATCCACAATTCACATTTTTGACTTCTCCAAAACCGTCATCCAGATTCACTTCAAACTTGGTAGCAATGTACCTTGAGTAGGTCTCTACCAAATTTGCTCAAATGGCCACCCTTCAGTGATTTTCGATTTTTTAATGATTTTTTTTTCGTTGCAAATCTTAAAAAAGTCTTCTTCTCCAAAACCACTCACTCAATTGCTTTGATATCACACAGGAAAACTCCTAGGGACTTCTCGTTCTTCTTGTTCTTAATTTGTTCACCATGTGGCACTGCAGGTTTTTAACATAAATTTTAAAACTTTTTGTGTTTTTGTTATTTTTTACTTCTCCAGAACCGTCATTCAGATTAAGCTGGGAAACTGAGTGGATATGTTCCTTGTGGAAGGATTAAACAAAGTTGTTCACTAGGTGGCACTGCTGGGGATTCCTGATTTTCAACGATTTTTTTTTTCAATCTGAGTACTTATCGGTAAATGCACCTTTTTCTGCTGATTACTATGTAAGTTAATAGGCATTCTAATGCTGATTCACATTTTGGACTTCTCCGAAAAAAACTGTCAGTCAACTTAACTTCCATCTTGGTGGTAGTGTACCTTGGGTGGGTCTCCCCAGAAATTTGTTCAAATGGTCACACTCCATATATTTTTCTATTTCTTCTGATATTTTTTGGAAAATCTGTAAAAAGTTTCAATATGAAAGTTCAACATGTGAATTTCTTGTAATGGTTATAACCTAAATTATTTTGCCCGGATTTGTGTAGGGATGTGCCATTGGTAAGTGTCTACCTTTTTTTTTACAAGTGGTCATGCTCCAGTGATTTTGGAATTTTTTATGATGGACCTTAATGTTGCACATGTTAGTGTTCTTCTATAGAGATCAGAATCTCCCAGTACATGGGTGACCTTGATCCTATTCCAAGTTCACAAAACCACAAGTGCGATGAATATCTAGGTCAGCTGAGCATGGGCTGTTCATTCAGCCCTCTTGTTTGTGTGTTTTCGCTTATTTCTACTTTTTCTATGGAACCATCACGCAGATTAAGATGAATCATGATGGATATGTTCCTTGTGAAAGGGTCAGAGTTGCTCACTAGGTGGGACTGCAGCGGAATTCTCATATTTGCAAGACTCCACGCAGTCAGACATTGTTTTTGTTTGAGAGGTTACAACCTCTGCACACAACAATACGACTTACAGTTTTATATTTCTTTGTCAAAGATACAGTGCCAAAAGTTCCACTTCAGTCCATTCACAAATTTTGCTACTCCATCGTGTATATATTCGATATATTCTCAACAAAAATACATCGTTTTTACACATATATTTCTTATATTTGTGGTAATTTCAGTTAATCCCTACACGAAAAGCTATGTACGGCATCCGTGTTGTTTGACCTTGAGCAGAACATACACGTGCGATCCGCGCACATGTCCGATTACTTCATTATCACACTTATAAGTTCCCGAATTGAAAAGATCGTTAACAAGTTTTCTTCCAAAAAGGAGCCAGACTTGACTGGTACGAAAGGGTTGAAAACAGTCACTTAAAATGCCGTGCATCTCTCCTATTGATTACTATGTCAGTCAATGGGCATTCTAATGCTAATCCACATTTTGGACTTCTTCGAAGAAACTGCCAGTCACAGTGACTTCAAACGTGGTGACAATGTACCTTGGGTGAGTCTCTACCAAGTTTGTTCAAATGGTCACGTTCTAATGATTTTTTGGATTCTTTTTATGATATCTTATTAAAAATCTGTAAAAAAGTTTAAATAGAAAAGTTTAACATGAGACCTTGTTGTAATTGTTATAACTTAAAAAAGTTTGGCCAGATTTGTGTCAAACTTAGTAGGGATGTACTTTTGACGCGAGTCTACCTATTTTGTGCAAGAGGTCATGCTCCGGTGATTTTTTTTAAATTGTATGATTGACCTTGATGTTGCACATGTTAGAGTTCTTCCATAGAGGTCAAACTCACTCAGCACATGGGTGACCTTGATCCTATCCCAAATTCACAGAACCACAAGTATGATGAATCTCCGGGTCAGCTGAGCATGGGCTGTTCAAACAGCCCTCTTGTTTCTTTAACTCTCATGTGGAAATTGCCCATACTCTCTCATGTTTGCTGTTTTAATTATTGTACAGTATTCATGGCATATACCCTGTTAATTTTAGGGATAAAATAGTTACTCAAAGGTTTGCTTGCTTTTTCATAATTAGAAGTGTCCACACCATTGTTGTCCAGTTTCTTTAGAAGCTTTCTGGTTGTGGGGCCAATATAGTGAAAAAAATCATACTGTACTTCTGAAATAAGTCCTTCACCTGCATGGCACCAAACATGACTGTGAAACCATCTAGCTAATGTTCCCATTTGCTTGCTGCATTTGCTTCTCTGTTGGCTGACGTTTTGGATAAAATTGTGACCGCAATGAAGGTGGATCTTCATTTCCCATTTTCTGTAGGTTCTTTTGTCCTTATCGCCAATGTAATGTTTTTAAATATAACTTTTAGTGTAGTAGATGGAGACCAAACACTGTTAAACACATAGCTGCTGCTACAAGAGATTTTATGAACATGTGTCACTTAGAGAATGGGTACAGAGAGGATGTAGAAGAGAAGTATACTGCCAAACTTAGTTCCTTGGTTGGTAAACAGAGACAGCGGTTAACTGTCTTAGCAAACAGTTCTTAGTTGTAACTTGTATGCAGAACATCACAGACTTCCTTTTCTTAGAAGCGTTCGATGAAAGCAAGACTTGAAAAGAAGAACAAAGATTATGCTAATTGGTCGATGTCGATCTGTTTACCTGGAAAAGTGGCAAAAAGTTGCCAATAAAGTATCAAGCCCGGGGTATTGGTTTATTATATACACATTGTTTTCTTAGTAATTCAGGGCCAATGAGAGATCACCAGAGTAGACGGAGGTAATATGCATTTATGAACCATTATGCATTACAGATGGCTTTTTTGTGTTCACGCGTTTCAAATATTATGACACTCGACCAGCGACACTTTACAGCACCTATCCAATCTTCCTTGACAAGGACAAATGTTTGTCGTTTTGGTTCCACAAAAACGATCAAGATGGAGGAGACCTCAAAGTCTATGTGTCCAAGTTGCAGTCGGTGACGTCAGAGAAAGAGGCGGTGTGGATGAGGACGGACGCATATGGAGACAGCTGGAATCATGGAGAGATAGATCTGCCACGGGATACCTACTTTGGCAACAACTTTGTTAACAAGGTACTTGGACATATATTCTTTATTAGATAAGACTGGTTCCCATTTTGATGAAATTTGTATTGGCTATTTTAGCCTTCGGCATGTTCTTTAATCTGATACAGTTTCTTAAACAAAACGGTTTTAATATTTTTTTTTGCAATGAGCTAAGGATCAGAAACTGTGGTTTAATTTTTTTATTTATCCTTGAAACTCTTCATGCCGATGTATTCGTACGCAACTTTTTCCCACTAAAAATCACCCAAAACATTAATATATTCTGCTGTTTTCTCATCAAAAAAGATATAGACCTTGAGTCCACAACTTTTGGGCGCCCAAGGTGGGGCCAGGAAAACAGTTGACTAAGTTCCCAAAAGATTAACAAGGAAAATATTGTGTAACAAGCAAAATATTGTGTGACAACGAAAAACTGTGCAACAAGGATAAAAGGTGTAACAAGGTATTCTGGCTCAATGGTGCGAACCAAAAGGTTTTTTTTATCTGGTAATTACGAGATTTTATCTCGTAATTACGAGATTTTATGTCGTAATGACAAGGTAAAAAAGACTTTTGGTTGGCACCATTGAGCCACCATAACAATGAAAAAATATTGTGCAACAAGGAAAAATTAGTGTAAGAGGTAGTCGCAATATGGGAATGAGCGGCCCCAATTGGGAACTCCTGGTCTTCATAAAGAGCGCACACCATGGCACATGCAAAGAAATCCGTCCTCTTTACGAAGACCAGGAGTTCCCAATTCGCGACGTTCATTTCTTATATGTACATATACAAAAATTAACAGATCCTTCAAAAGTATATGTTAAGTATATATCTCTGTTTATGTTCAAATATAAAAGTATATATTTGTAAAATTTTATCGTAAAAGAAACACTTTCCCACTCGTCGAAGAGCCATAAGCTCTGCGGCAGTCTTTCCAAATCAAAACCGTGCGCTTGGCCCCGGGTGCGGGCTGGCACGGCCCACGCAATGACGTTGTGATTAGGAGGTTATCTTTTCATGGGCCTGGACAGCCTCCTAATGGGGATATGAAGTGTCTTCTAGTCACTATGCTTGAGATACTATAAAATATGGCAAAATTATGCCCATTATACCGAATGTATATATCGGACGGTGTGTATATTTTGATCTTATTGACAGGTAAGAAATATCTATTTTTATGACAAACCAATACTGCAATACTTCTGATTCTAGGTAATGTTTGAGGCTCAAAAAGGAAATAACATTCATGCTAATATTGGATTGGACGATATCAGTGTTATGGACGGGCCTTGCAGCGGAGGTACGTAAAATATTGTTTGACCCCTGAGTCCAGGTACAAATAAAAATATATTGAGACCACATACAGAGCTGGAGACAATATGTCTTAATAGGGGATGGTCTTCATTCTTTGTACAAAATGGTTAACTTAAAGAGAAAGGGAGATGTGCCTGTCATAGGGAGTGGTCTCTTAATGAAGGCAGTCTATTTAAATGCGTTTAAACGAACCTGTACCTTATTTTGACAAGACTATATGAGGAGGATTTTAAAACAGTCTTCATATTTTGAGAAAAACCCTTCTGCGGACACTTCTGTAAATCTGGGTCAAAATATATTCGTTTTTTTAAAAAATATAAATACAGATAAATAATTACATTTCTACTGGCAGTTGACGTCTCCTGCACCTTTGAGTTGGGTCTTTGTGGGCTGACAGTCGACACTGAAGTGGACACACAGTGGTTCAGAGAACGAAATAACATGTTACAAGAAAGATACAAAGGTATATTATAATTTAAAAATCTACATCGATTTTATTTGCATTATGTTTTAGTGGATGCACTGCACGTGTGCGCTATAAAAAGGATAGTTTCCTTCCTACTAGAGAGATACAAAGGTATACTGTAATGTACACGTATACATCGATTATATTGGCATCATGTTTTATAAGATGCACTGCACGTGTTCGCTACAGAGAGTTGTTATTCTCTTTCCTCCTCCTCCTCCTCCTCCTCCTCCTCCTCCTCCTCCTCTTCCTCTTCCTCTTCCTCTTCCTCTTCTTCTTCTTCTTCTTCTTCTTCTTCTTCTTCTTCTTCTTCTTCTTCTTCTTCTTCTTCTTCTTCTTCTTCTCTTCCTCTGTTTTTCCTCTTTCCCTTTTTCTCTTTTTTGCAAGTCATTTGGAATTGAAACACGCAAAAATCAGCGATTTGTTTACGGTGATATGTAGGTCCTGTAACATATAGGGTCATACCGTACACTCCAATACACGCTCAATATCAACAACTGTTTTTCAAAGAGAATTGCTGGTCGAGTATGTAACAGTGCAGGTATAAATTAAAATACCTCTTTAGGCTCCAGCTTTCCTTGTCCCATACGCTTAACGCAAACAGGTTATATAAGTCACTTTCAGTTCCAGCAAAATATAATGACATTAAGGGTACACATAAACGGCATATTGATTTCTTATCTGTGCCAAATTAAAAATGCTTTTCGAAATGTTCGAAAACAAGGGAAAAAAAATCCCCAAACCACCGCGAACACGACCACCACCGAAAAAACAAACCAAAACTAGGAAAAAAAAAAGATTTGCTTTAAAGCAAATTCTATGTGTGCCTTAAAAAGTTGTAAATATTAAATCCTACAACTTTTGTCCTTTGGTACTTCACATTCCATCAAGCTGTGGCTGAATAAAATTCAAAGTCCTAATGACCTTGACCTTTGACCTTTACAGGTCACAGGTAAATTGCAAAATGTACAGTGTTACAATACCACATTTTAAGTCCAACATGATCATAATTAGATGGAAATTGGTCGAGTTATGGCTGGCTGAAACTTCCAAAGGTCCAAATGACGTTGACCTTTGACTTTTAGGGGTCACATGTCAGCTTCATAATGTGCAGTGTTACAATAACT
This sequence comes from Hermodice carunculata, assembly GCA_964020975.1. NCBI lineage: Eukaryota > Metazoa > Annelida > Polychaeta > Eunicida > Amphinomidae > Hermodice > Hermodice carunculata. The sequence continues at coordinate 1,485,504 of CAXHWN010000937.1, read as the reverse complement.
ACAGTTTGAGCCCAACATGATCAAAATTTGATAAAAATTGATCAAGTTATGACTAGAAGAAAGCCACCATCAAAAGTAGCCTTTGACCTTGAAATGTCCTTTGACCTTGAAATGACCTCTACCTGAAGTGGACCTTGACCTTTAAAATGATACTTTGACCTAATATTGGCCATTGACCTTGACATGACCTTGACATTTGAGATGACCTTTGCCTTGTTGTGATCGAACTCCTACACACTCGGAACCATATCCACTATAGTATATAAGATATTGAAGATTTAAAATTTTAATTAGCCGTCATTTGCATAATTTTGAAAAGCATGACTTCCATTATAAAAAAGCGAGATTTCATCTGTAGAAGTATAATTGTGCCAAGTGTGGAGTTTCTACGTATAGTATTTTTCAAATGAAATGTCGGACAAGCTTGCCTGTAAAGAAAGAAAGAAAGAAAGAAAGAAAGAAAGAAAGAAAGAAAGAAAGAAAGAAAGAAAGAAAGAAAGAAAGAAAGAAAGAAAGAAGGAAAGACTACAAAAGAAAATTTGCTTCAAAGCAAATCTGTCTGTGTGCCTTCAAAAGTTGCAAATATTAAATGCTCCAACTTTTATCCTTTGGTACTTCACATTACATCAAGCTTATGGCTGGATGCAAATTTCAAAATCCAAATGACCTCGACCTTTGACCTTTACTGGTCACATGTTAATTGCGCAGTTTTACAATACCCACAATTTAGTCCAACATGAACCAAATCGGATGAAAATTGACCAAGTTATGGCAAACTGAAACTTTCAAAAGGCCAAATGACATTGACTTTTGCCCTTTTGACGTAACATGTTTTTACAAAAATGTGCAGTGTTGCAATACCTACAATTTGAGTCCAACATGATTAGAATTGGATGGAAATTGGCCAAGTTATGTTAAAAATAAAGCAAGTTTTATTAGATCGGTAATTAGTCGAAATTTTGACCAATTTACGGTGTTTGTCCTGCATTGAAACTGAGTATTTTTTTTAGCTCAGGTGATCATATCATCTGAGCTGATACCATAGTCTCAAAATCTGCCGTCCGTCGTAAACAATTTACATTTTCGACTTCTTCTCCAAAACCGCAGGCTAGATCTGCTTCAAACTTGGAGGAAATGTGCCTCGGGGGAGTTTCTACCAATTTTGTTCAAATGGTCACGGTCCAGTGATTTTTGGATTTTTAATGATTTTTTTGTTCTTTTTGGGCAAATCGCAAAAAATCTTCTTCTCTGAAATCGCGCACCAAATTGCTTTGATATTACACAGGAACACTCCCTGAGACTCCTAGTTCTTAATTTGTTCACCAGGTGGCACTGCAATTTTTTCCTATTTTTTTTTATGAATTTGTGTGTGCTATAGCTATTTTCGACTTCTTCTCCAGAACCGTCACTCAGATTAAGCTGAAACATGGTGGATGTGTTCCTTGTAGAAAGGTCAAACAAAGTTGTACACTATGTGGGAATGCTGCCGATTCCTGATTTTTAACGATTTGTTCAATTCGGGTACTTACCGGTCAATGCAGCTTTCCTATTGATTATTATGGAAGTCAATGAGCATTCTAATGCTAATTCACATTTTCGACTTCTCCAAACCGTCATCCAGGTAAACTTCAAACTTGGTGGCAATGTACCTTGGGTGCATTTTGGGTACTTATTTACTGGTTAATGCATATATTCTGATTGTTTACTATGTAAATCAATTGGCCTCTGATACAGATTCACATTTTCAACTTCTCCGACGAAACCGTCAGCCAGATTTACTTCATACTTGATGGCAATGTTACTGTAGTGGGTTTCCACCAAGTTTGTTCAAACGGTCAACTTATGATTCACCCGAGCACAGGATCAGTCCTGACCCTCTAGTTTATATATTCTTTGTTGAATATGCTCTGCCCCTGATGCTCTCACTTTAATGTTCCTGTAACGGCATTTTGAATGTTGGCATGCAATCATTTAAAGTGTCATTTCAGGGACAATGAGTCAAGACCATCAGGGACACAAAATAATAAACAAAGAACATGGCAGCAAATTCTTCATTTTGATGAGGGACACACACTGTAAATTGGTCCAATTTTGAGCTAATTTCAGGGACTGTCCCTGATGATGAGGGGCAGCTGGCATCACTGATGAGCATCAGTTCATGATGACCTTCACCGCAAAGAGTTTTTTTCTCGTTCACGAAAACGAATGTCATATTAAACTTTCATGTAAATCCTCAAATTTTGCCAGGCTACAGTCTGCAGATGGACGGATGGGACCTGTTGACTGGAGGGCGGGCACGTGTCACCACACGCCCTGTGTCAAACGGCGTACCTGGCACCCAATGCTTACAGTTAGATTATTTAATATATCCCCTCACTGAGGATACAATCGAGGTGAGACTGACGGACAGCAGGGGCAAAAGCCGTATGGTCCATAAATTATCTCACCATACGTATGATGAGTGGAGTAAGGCCGAAATTACCTTGCACACGGAAGGACCATTTCAGGTAAGAAACGAAATTAAAATTAAACTCTGATCAAGTGGATAGTGACAGCATATTCAGCATGTGAAAGAAAAAAAAAGAAAGAAAAATAGCAGCATATTGCTCAGAGTTTTGTCAGATTGAAAGCCTTTACGGCGATGGGAAAGAAGTCGTGAATTTCAAAGTACGGCTATTAACCGAAATGTTCTTCCGCCTCCTGATATGACTCTTAGTTATGCTGGTTCTTTGGTGATCACGTCTATACTTGTGTACAGGATAACAGGCAACTTTAACCACACATGTAAAAATACTGGACAGGCGCAGGAAATTCGCCATTATCGCCAATTTGACTAAAGCAACATGAAGTTCTTAAGCCACATGCCAATGTGTATATTATCTAAAGCTACATGCAAAATTACTTATGTGTTATACTCAATAAATCTCAATAATTAAGTAAAACACAATGACTATTCTCATCAAATTTTGAAGAAATTCTGAAATACACTGAGCCAATTTGGCTGAATTACATCTTTTTAGGCACCAACTGTTTGGCGAATGAATACCGCTAACCCAAAATATTTAGTTTTGGCATGGCTTTTAAAACAGTAGCCCTTTAAACTGCCAGACTTGACGCGTTTCGTTGCAGGGGCTTGACTTCTGTAGTCGAGGGAAAATGATGATGATGATGATGATGATGATGATGATGATGATGATGATGATGATGATGATGATGATGATGATGATGATGATGATCTCTGCTTGTCTGCCGCGGAAAGATGATGAGGCTAATGAAACCGTGGCCTGTCTGAACAAGTTACGGAGGCATGTTTCCCGGACAAGAGCCTGGGCTAAAAGTCCACCACATACACCGTGTACACTTTCACAGCTGCACTGAGCTCCAGACCTCGCTTCTACCCCCAAATATTTATCTCCTGTAATTTCTCATTATACGAGACACCTCTCCCTTTGACCCTAGCCCCACTCAAAGGCTGAGGCATTTCCCATGTCCTATGCCCACAACAATGGGAGCCCTCATAAGGGCTACCGTTTTCCTCTTGCCTACCCGACACCCGACATTCTAGTTAAATCTGTTCCTTTTAACTCCAATATCTTATTTGTTTTCTCTCAGCGCTGTATCCGGTAGTCGCAGCTTTAATACATTTCTGGCTCCCACAGCATATCCCATTTCAAACCCTAAAATCCACGCTATGCAACTTTGCTGGTGGACTAACATATGTACAGATCTGGGACAAATCGGAAAACACTAAAAATATAAACATGTTTTTCTTTTTCCAAGCACCTTACTTCTTGACGGCCACTACAGTTCCGGAACACATTATCCATCATCTCTATGAGCGCAACACACCATAGTTACCGTTGGTCTACTGTGTCACCTGCCTCCTGTGAAGAAACGTTACATTTTCCACAGCTGCCTGCAGTCCATTTCGGACTCCTGGTTTTCAGATCAAACCCTCGCGTCACTTGAAACAGAAGCTTGCCCCCCAGTTCGTTTTCATCTCTGGCTTCTTTTAATACCTTGCATGCCCTGAGTGTCCTTTTTCCCTCACTTTTAACTAGTAATCATTCCATCCTTCTGCCACAATTTTTCCTATTATATCTATGCCTTACAATCTGCCACCTCATCGCAACCTTTAAGTCCGTATCTTTTCATTAACTTGTCTTTGTCCCATTTCGTTTCCTTCATTTGATTATTTTCTACAAGACCTGCCCTCGCTTATTGTTTGAAAATGTCTCCAGTAGTTCAACTGTATCTTGGCAATTCTGTCTGTGATGGTGTTGCATGCCACTCTTAAGATAGTGCTCCCAGAATCTACTTTCTCATTATGTCCGTATGTGAACACAGACATGTTTTTCTTTCTTTCTTTCTTTCTTTCTTTCTTTCTTTCTTTCTTTCTTTCTTTCTTTCTTTCTTTCTTTCTTTCTTTCTTTCTTTCTTTCTTTCTTTCTCTCTCTCTTTCTTTCTTTCTTCCTTCCATTCTTTCTTTCTTGCTTTCTTTCTGTCTTGCTTATTTTTCAGTTTTATTTTCAGATACTATTTCAGCCTAAAGCTTTCAATTTGGCATGGAGAAGTTTCGCACACCGCTTAGAATAGTCAACTGGCTCAAAATTATGCAAAGTAGGGCCACTTTAGAATTGAATACCCTCTGGCTTCCAAAGTATTCAACATAGAGGCCCAAATGTTGGGTCTGTTGGTACATTTGCTGAGGCCGCGCATCTTTTGGACACATTACAGAAGTTGTAGAGTTTTAATTTCACTAATTATGGACTCTTCAAAACTTCAAAGTTATCTTCAAATCTATTTCAGACTGAAGTGCCATTCCAATTTCAATCATGGGTTTGTGGCATAGACACATCCGATGAACCCACAAACAATGTTGTAGAATTTTAAGTTATGCTAATTAAGGGCACTTGAAAAGTTTAAACGTTGAATATCTCTTAAAGTTGTAGAATTTTAATATATGCAATTTAGAAGAGTTAACAAGTTAAAATGTTGAATTTCTTCAATACTATTATAAGTAGAGGTGCCATTCCAACTTCAATATTTAGGTTTGTGCCTTAAGTGCATCCAAAAAATCACATACAAAAGTTGCAAAATATAGTTTATGCTAATTTGGGACAGTTGAAAAGATTAAATGTTGAATGTCTTCAAAGCTTTTATAGGTAGAGGCGCCACTCCCAATTTGCTTCACAGGTTTGCGGTGAAGCTGCATCCAATGAACCATAAACAAAAATTGTGGCATTTAAGTTTACGCAAGTCTTGGAGGCAGAAAGATTTGCTTTGAAGAAAATCTTCTTTTCTAGTTTCATTCTGTGTTTTCCCAATCCTCCTGGATATACCCTTATTAGCTGAGAAAACATCTAATCCACGCAACATTCCTAGTTGGCACTCTGTTCCAAGCACCTGAACTGTAAGTAGTCTGCTAAAAACTATTCATTGCTGTCGCCTTTATCGTTCCTTGTGCGTGGTTCACCTTCTTTTTTTATCTTTTTCAATTTCAATGTGATATCGGAACAGACCTTTACCTGTCCCTTATACTTCGCCCCAAGACACTCCTGTTGATCAACCTGCCTAACATCAATCCGCTGCTCCCTATCCTGTGGAATTTGAAATTTCCTAATTTTTCATTTTCAGTTGCCATTTGGATTCCTTCATAATGTCATACCCTGGCTGTTGTCTTTTCTAAATTCTGTTCTCTATTTATTCCCATATTTCCTTAGTACATTCAATATATCGCGTAATTCATTTTTGGAACCCATGAGCACTATATCACCAGTGAAAAATAACCCAGGAATTTTCTGGTATCCTATTGTTATCAATTGTCCATTGGCTGTTCACCATGTTCTTTAAATAATAAAATACATACATATGGATGTTTTTAAGCTAGCGGTAAATATCACGAGAGGTGTGATCTGCGTGCCGCTCAAGGTTTAACGTGGGAAGGCCATTACCGTGATCACCGCATGGTCATTTTGTTAATTGTTAATTTTAACTTATGCCAGTTTATAGCATTGTAAATTTGTTGAGCGTACTGTGGGATTACCCCTCCCCGATCGCTGCCCTCATTGTAAAGGGGTAATTTTTTCTTTAAATGCATCTATCATCATCGTCGTCGTCGTCGTTATCATCATCATCAGTCAAAACAATTGGTAAATAAAAAAGTATCATGTTATGCTATATGTGTATTTATTTGTCCCTTTAATAATCAAATATCAGCCAAATTTGAGACTAAAGATATGATGACGAACGTAGCTCTTTTATATGCCATAGCAATATTTAATTTACCAATACATACATTAAAAAACAAAAAACAAAACAAAACATTTTGATGTAGAATACAACTTACTTTAGTATTGAGGGACTTTCAATGCCACAGGGATTTTTTTAGGATTTGATGTGGGCGTCTGGTTTAGTCTTTAGTCCTGTTAATTTGCAGGTAGTACTAGATGCAGTCAAAGGACACGGAGTTCAGCGCGGGGTTAAGCGGACCGTAGCGATAGACAATCTGATTATTGTCAGCGGTGCCTGTGGAACACACAGTAAGCTAATGTCATAGTATGTGCTTTATTTGTTACTTGTTACCCTAGTACCACATCAAGGTGAAGGCACATTCATATATTAATGTCTGGGTGCCAACCCAGACATTCTGTTTTTCCAAGAATTCTTTCTTTCTTTCTTTCTTTCTTTCTTTCTTTCTTTCTTTCTTTCTTTCTTTCTTTCTTTCTTTCTCTCTCTCTCTCTGTGTTTCTTTCCTTCCTTTTTTCTTCACAATCAAGTTGGTCTATAGATTTTCTCAAGCACTATTTTTCCAAAAACCACCAAACTTGCTATAGTGGCTGACCTTACCAGTGAAATTGTGCATCTCATTTGGAATAGTCATGATGTTTAAAAGTATGCAAATTTAGGGGCAATTAAATTTTTTAAAGCTCCATATCTTCCAAAATATTGAAGATACTCAAAATTTAAATGTGCATATATTGGTTTGTGACAGCTGCCAATATAATAGACAGTATAAGTTTATTAGGATTTCAAATTATGCTAATAAGGGGCTTTGGAAAGTATCAAAGTTGAATATCTCCAATACTATTATACTAAGACATGCCATTTAATGATACATACATTGCGCCCTGTACAGCGTGTAAATATACGACATTCAGGAACATTCTTTGCTGTGTCTGAAGATGTTATTGTAAAAACGGAGTTATTAAGTTACGCAATACAGTAGCTCATTAAACTAAAGTTTGCATGCTGGCAAAAGGTATGGTAACTTTACATAATTATTATTATTATTATTATTATTATTATTATTATTATTATTATTATTATTAGTAGTAGTAGTAGTAGTAGTAGTAGTAGTAGTAGTAGTAGTAGTAGTAGTAGTAGTAGTAGTAGGAGCAGTTTTTATTCTATTTATACACATTCTTTACACAGGGAAGTCCATGAAGCAGTAAATAGCTTCTTGGATATGTGGCACTGGACAAACACATAATAAATACGAGATGTTTGGAGTAATACCAGTATTAGTAAAACACTTACCTCTTGACCACCATTTGCCTGGACCTCTGTGTCTGGGACGCACACCCATGATATCGAGTTGAGGTTCAACTCACTTGATCTGTAAACCATCACTTGCTTCTTGTGGAACTGATGGTGACTACTGGTGCCTATGGTCCCCATATTATCTTTCCTCTTTTGGAGATTGGTCAATTGACATTAGCTGTAAGAGGAAGCAAAGTTGGTCGGGTGAGCTTCTCTTGTGGTAAGTGTACTTACTGATACCAAGATTACTCCAAATATATCATATTAGTTATGTAATATTACCTCCCGACCACCATTTGCCTTTATACAATCATGCAGGTGGTGGTACAATCACCTTAATTCCTGCTGGGAGCTGCAGCTTGGGGGTAACCATTAGTCCATGTGACAAGGCAATGTCTGAAGGGAAAACCTCAGAGCTATGTGGAGATGATGCCATGGACAGCAGAATCCAGCAGAAACTGGAAACCCTCCTTACCGACCAGCATGGGATGGCACTGAACCCTTGGTGCTTGCCCGCCAACATGAAAACTCTTTGCCTCTTGGGTAAACATTATTGGTTTCAGCTCCATGGGGACTGGAGATCTTTACAGGTCCTAGTCACAAAACTGGCAGACACTGGGGGGCAGTATATGGTTGCGTAGGCAGTGGGATCCTGTGTCAAACCAGCAACACGCGACGATGACAAGACAAAATGCCTTGTACCCTTTGAGATTAGGTGTACTAGGCACAAAGCCCTGCAAGGCCCACCAAGAAATGCGCCAACCTATAGGCCTGTGTTGGATCCAAACCACAAGAACTCCATAAACTCTAACACAGTGGCTGCTCTGAGGGGAACTGGAAGGCCTAATTAACAACTGTTGGAACCTCAGCAAAGGAGCCGGTTATGCCTGCATAGGCATACATGCCATCCTCCAGCACTATCATGTCATGCAAGTAGTGCTCGGCAAAAGTCCTAGACAATTGCCAGTGGCAGGCCCAGAAAATGTTGACAACCAGGATGTGCCACAGGGTGCACCAGGAGGCATTTAAGGCTTGTACCTGGTGAGCTCTGGCTGAGACAAGCTGCAAGGCACCAGGCCTTTCCAGCTAGATCTCAAAGGCCTTAAGGATCACCTGCTTAAGCCATGATGAAATTTTGTTTCTGTAAACTTGCTCCTTTTTTGGGTTACTCAGTGGTAGAAGCAGGAAAGGTAGCAGCAAAGAGCTGTCACTGGGCACAGGGCTTTCACCTTGAGAGGAAGAGCAGCATCCATCATATGGTGGGGGGGGGGAATTCTTAAAGGTGTAGCTGGATCTTTAGCCACTTGGATCTTTGCAAGGAAGCCCAAGTGAGGCTTCAGGGTCACCTGGGAGTGGTCAGGTGACTGATGGAGTTGGTCATAAGCCAGAGCATGGATCCGGCTTCTTGTAGTCCAGGAAGTGGTTGTTAATAGAAAACAGGTTTTCCATGTCCAGTACAAAAACCTACTTAGGGTCCTCAAGTCACTCAAATTGCCACTTAAACATGACTAAAACCAGTGGTAGGTCACACCTGGGCAGGACCTGTCACATTGCTGGCCTGTCAGTGTAGAAGGATGCAATGAGCCTTGATAAATAAGGATTGCTCCCAATGCGAATGTCCACGACATTTGTAAAGGTTGAAGAGATGGCTGATTGGAACCCCTCCACTGTTCTGAAGCTCTTGCCTAAAATTTCACACTGATACAACAGGAAGTCAGCAATTTCCACAATGTGCAGAGCCAAAGGGTGCATTTTCTTACTGGTGAAACAGTCAGAAAACACGTTCCACTGAGCCGAGTAAACAGTTAGGGAAGATAGAAGCTCTCCTGTGACAATTGTATCCGAGACTGATTCAGAGAAGCCTTTGTTGCAAATGAGCTGTGAGATAACAGCCAAGTGTAGAGGTTGAGCACTTGTGGTTCTGATGGAATACGCTTGTCTATGGCTGCACCAGAAGCTTTGACCATGCCAGTAATTGTAGTCAAGGCTCAACAGTTAATTCCAGTAGGTCTACCAAGCAATTGCTTTGGGGCTGCCAGGGGGCGACCAGGATCAGATTGCAATCATGGGACCAAATCTTACACAGTAGGCTTGGAAGGATCTGGCTAGACAGAATGATGTATGCCCACAGGTTGCTCCCATCCATGGTTGGAGTGTCTGTAGCTAGGGCTTGGGGGTCTGGGACAGGTGAGATGTAAACTGGCAGTTTTGCATCCTGGCAAGTTGTGAATAGATAGACGTGTGGAGTTCCCTAGGCCCCCATCTTGCCCACATGACCTGAACAACTCTAGGGTGGAGTGACCACTCCATCCTTATTAGCTGACCTCATGTCGAGAGTTGGTAGGCCAGGACATTCTAATGTCCTGGGACATGCCTTATGTGGGTGCAGATGTAGCGGTAGTAGCACCATCTGGTGATGTGCCTGGCCCACTCTGTCAACTTCTTGGACCGCACCAAACCCTGCCTTTTGAGAAAGGGTACCACAGTCCTGTTGTTGCACATTATGAGGACATGTTTGTGCTCTGCCAGGTCTCAACGTAATGGAGACTTTTATCTGAATAATTGGAAAGCAGAGTAGTGATCTTTAACGCTAATAAATTCATGACCAACCTTGAAGACAAATTACTGTCGGGGTCATCTCACAAGTGGAGCAGAACTTAGTGTATCACCTACAGTTCCAACCAATTTATGTGGTGATGAAGGCCAAGGGCCCAAAGTCATCTGGCTGTCCACGTGAGGTCCCCACCTGGACCAAGAAGAGGCCTTATGAATGGTTTGCTGGGCCTCAAAAGGCTTCAGCTTTTGTCCCCTCATGACATTCTCCCTCACCGTCCTCCACTGAAGGTTTGGGTTATCCTTGCTGAGAATTGGCACGAGGGCCTGATATCCCTGGTCTCTTGTCCATCTGCCTTGCAGAGCATGCTGCAAAAGGCAATTGTGGAGATGACTGAGCAGGACCTGGGAGTCCATCTAGAACAGGGAGCCCAACAGGGCAAGCCATTGTTGTGCTGAGTGGACCACAAAGAGTAGGTTGAAGAAGCTAGGAGAACCTTGATCCTCTACTGGCTGTATGGCCTGCTTGCTCCAAAGTGTCTGAACTGCCTTTAGGAATGCCGATGCTTTGGGTTATGAGATGGGTGAAACAAACAGCCATTGTTTACTGCTTGACAGGGGCCTGTTTCCTCTGAAAGGCAGCATGTGGCCATGTCTCAGGATCTTGAGGACAGATGAATTGTCCATGATACACTCCTATTGTGTGTGAAATGTGGTGAATCAGCCCCAACCCAGCGCTGCACACAGTCTAACAATGTGGCAGTTGGTAACCCTGAGACATCCTCTATGATACAAGAGTCAGGCTTGCAAGGCTTTACTGACTTCTTGCCACTGCTGGAAGGCTTGCCTAGCCTGGCTCACTGTTTGGTCTTCCCTGGTTACTGTGTCTCAAAGGGAGCACAATTGGAGGAATCAGTAGACGCAGTCTGAGAAGAACTGCACTACGAGACTGAAGCGGCCAAGGATGACAAGGACGGAGCAGAGTCAGTCAGCACTTTGGAGCATGCCCAGTTGGCCTAGCAGGCCCCAAGGTCCTGTGCCCTGCAGACCACTTCCACCACCTCTCCTGTGAACAGAGTTCCTGAGAGAAACAGCCCCGTATGGGCTCTACAAAAGATCGGGTCAGGCAGCTTCTACCCCTGGAGGTTGACATCCATCCTGAACACATGCAGTTTCGACTCCAGTGTGCAAGCAATCAGCAGCTGATCAGCAAACTATCAGAGTGCAAAAATCATGTGCAAGGAGCCCTCCACCTAGGTTCAGATCTGCTGATGAGCTAATCTGACAACAAAAGCTCGTCCTCCACCTTGGTCTCCAAGTCCAAAGACTCTGGATTTGTGACAGGGGCAGTAAAGCCTCGTTGAGGATTGTATTTTCTGAGAGTGATGAAGCAGCTACCTGTGACACCAATGGATCTGTCACCACACCAGGTGTAGGGGCAAGTGAACACTTATGCAGAAGTGATCACTGCTACATATGCCCCCTCAACCTTGTGTTCCCATGTAGGGACATACAGAGGAAGCAAGGGAGGCAAGGGAGGCAAGGCAGACAAGGGATATCTCAGCGGCTGCCAACTGAGCAGTCTGCTGGCTGGAGGGATCTGGCTAAGTCTCCACGAGGTCACTATCCTGGACTTCAGCCGGTGCTGACTGAGAAGTCAGAGGGAGTTCAGAGAACTCCTGAGCCTGAGGTCTGTTTGAGAGCTGGCTCAAAGTAAAAGCAGTGAGCTACTCTGCAGAAAGAGTCTGCTCAGACTCTGCAACAGCAGTGGTGACCAATGTAGAAGACTGAGCCTGATCACACAAATGCTGGAAACTTGATCTTGAGTTCCACCTGCCACTTGAGAGAGTGAGGCAGTGTGCCCGGCTAAAAGGTGGGAACAAGCATGATCGCCAAGTGCTCACTCTGGTGTAAAGCCACCTGAGGTGCAGAAGGCACTGCCAGTACTGCTGTTGGGGGAACAGAAAGTTTAACCTGGACCATAGGTGCCAACACCACTGGGGCCAAAGACCCATTGATGACAGAAGGCATCCCCATTGGTTTGGGTGTCTTCAAGCTACTTCCCCTATGCCTATGCCTATGCCTATGCTTATGATCTGAGCTCTCAGACCAGGGAGCTCAGGAAGTATGCAAAGGCACCAGTGTTTTAGTGGGCATTCGGGAGGTAGGGTCTGGCTTGGCATTTGGCAGCTTTTTGTGCCCTGCCACCTATGCCTTGCACGGTCAGACTTCCTCTGTGCCTGTTCATAGAGTGGCCATTTGTCCTCTCCCCAATTTTGACAGTATCTGCAAGTTCGCTCATGAGAGCAAACTTGGCTCAAATGCAGGGGACAACCATAGCAGTGGGGATGGTCATCTGAACAGCCGTGTAGTGGTTCAGTGAGTCCAGCTTTTGTCCACAATCTAACAATGATGAGAATGTGGACAAATTGGTCCCTGGATAAACACCCATGGAGTGCCTCTGAAAGGAAGCAATGGGCTGGTGTGCACTGTTTCCCCTCACTCTGTGTTCTGTTTGCCAGGACACCATCTTGAAATCTAAGCATCAAGCCAAACTACCAGCTTTCCACTTACTATTTCATTGGTATCTGAACACTGAGATCCACCTATCTAGGTCTCCCTAGATCCCCAGACTGATGAGAAATATTTTTTTGCTGATTAGGGTGTGCGTAAAGCACTATTGCAGTGAGTGTGAACAAAAGTTCATGGAGCTTCAACTCGAAAGGCAAGCCAGAAATGCACCCAAAAGAGGAAGGATGAGATGGAGCTTGCTCACCAGGAGTCCCCATCAGTTCCACTTGAACAGAGAGATGGTGCCACTGGGCCATCAGGTTTTTAGATCAAGTGAGTCAAAACTCAACTCGATTCATAGGCCTTTGACCCAGACACAGAAGTGCAGGCAAATGGTGGTTGAGAGGTAACGTTGCGTAACTAATACATTCATACGCACATACATGTACCACACTGCAGACAAGAAGATAGTACAATGTAAAAAATCACAGTTTACAAGTTAAGCTATCCCTGTCTTACACAACCAGGTTAGACAAAATCATGTGCATTGCAATAATTGAGAGGTTGGTTCATTTTGGCCAAAAGTGTATGTAATAGTTCTATCTAAAGTCCGTAGAAGATGTATATTATTATTTTTGTTGTTGTTGTTGTTGTTATTATTATTATTATTTTGAAAAACGAAGGTAGAATTTTCTCCGGCGCATTATTTGTAACTTACTTTGGCATCTGCCAACAAATTATTCCATTTCACTGCTATGCAACAGACTTGATTACCTTTTTGGCCAACAAAGACTGTTCACAAGGAATTTTTAGTCACAAAATACCACTGCACTGGTGCTATGAATGAAAGGCATTTTCTGCAAGAAATTTGAATCAGGAGACACAAAAAGTAACAGCGTCTTGAGGAAACACTTTATTTTAAATTTAAACCTGAGGGTAACAGCTAAACAAGTCAATGAATGTGTTTCCTTGACAGACTGACCCGCTTCGGAGGCAATACACATTTACAAATACTTTTCAGGGTACACCACACTCACACTCCCGCCTTGGCCCACTTGCTCACCCAGCCAGTTCCAGTGCGACAATTTGATGTGCATCTTCCTGTCACTCAGATGCAATGGCCATGACGATTGCGGCGACAATTCTGATGAACGGGACTGTCATCACACTGGTCGGTACAAATGGGAAACAACTCCTTGTTTCTAAAAGCTAGTTGTCAGCCCAGAGTAGCTTTAGCTATCGCCTGTTTTATCTCTATTTGAAAGACTACAATCTGTAAATTCCTTTGTACGTTCAGATCCCTGCAATACACATTCATATTGATACGACCAAATAAATCAGTAATGTTAACTTGTACATATGAATATTTTTTTTCTCATACCACTAAGACTTAGATACATGGTCAACATCACACGACGTAACTTAAGCAGCATCACAATTTGACTGCCGTGCATGTATGAAAACAAGAAAAATATCAAATGGCTTGCAGGTGAGACGAATGTTAAAGCAAGGAGGGTAGAGGGAACCATCTATCCTCCTGGGTGAAAGCGAACAGTAGCTACAAACCATATATATTTGTAATTATGAATCTGTGGCTTAATATTTTTAGAATCAATGGGAATCTTATGTTATACTTTTCAGTTGACCATGGTGCTCTCATTGGTTCGTGCATAATGGGTGTCATCATCGTCTTGGTCATAATAGTTACCAATATTTGCGTGTACAAATACAAGCGCCGTGAACTTGATAGAAGACGTCAAAGAAACAGGAGACCTGTGGATGTGATCAATGTGCCTGCTCAACATGAAAATGCTTCTGGAATTTTAGATCCCCCTGAGTACTCCGATCCGCCACCGCCTTACGCAATGTGTGTAGCCGATAATCCAGCCTTCATGCACTCCACCACACAGATTCCATCAGAATATCCAAAACCTCCGTCGTACGAGAGCATAATAAGCGGACAATTCGTAGTAAGTACAGGGGATATGACGGATGAACATCGTAGCAACACCGTGGCTTGTACAGGTGCTAGCAGCATGGTGGGGGTTGCAGCAACAAGACCTATTAATTCAAACACTAATAGGTCTGTTCCTGATGATATTCCAGCGCAAAATGAAAACAACGAACGTGATACGCACATGCAATCAAGCTGTAATCCCAGGAACATTCAAGCAACTGCCAGTGAGATAAGTTTTGGCCCCTTGCAACAGCGTTCAATGCCCGACCTCAGAAGTATCAGCCGTTTATCGGAAAGTGACGGGGTTAGTTCCACTCAGGGTTTACATGAACAACGTCCCAATGAAAGTCAAAGATCTTCAACAGGGCGTTGTAATAGCCCCACCAACATTTCAATTCGTTTAAATTTAACCATCGAATATGGTTCAACAACAGTTGTATAATCAACCATGTTTGCCCCCCCCCCCCGCAGTCATCATTTGACATCGTAAAAGCAAACTTTGAATTTTTTTTGTCGTGTAACACTGCGTACAGGTAGCACCTCTGACCAGTGACCGCTTTGCAGTGGTCTGTCGACTATGCTGTTAGATGGGAAAATCAGGAAATTGCATGTACAGTGAAAGGGATTGGTTTAAACGTATTTCATTTATTAGCTGAGATGCAGGACCGGGTCATATAAGAATCTCTTTTGAAGCAAGGAAATCAAAGTGATGCAAAATTTAAAGATATTAAGGACACACTTTACATATGTATATTACTTAAATACTACTTATAAGGAGTATAATATTAAAACGTAACAGATGGTGGGCTTCGTACTGTAAGTAACAAAGATACTAAGAGGTTGCCAAGTGCCTACTTAGATATTTCCAAGTGCGTCTAGTATACTGTTCAACCCATTAAACATTGTTTTTGTGTTAATGGCTGATTGTACTGTTTAATACCCATAGAAATTGTGGCAAATATGAATGGTGCATATTTCAGAATATTACAAAGTTACTCTGCCATTACAAAGCGTTTTTTTTTACAACTAAAAAGGTGCAGAGAAGGGTGAAATTGATAGGAATTCAGTGGCATGCATCCCATACACATTTGTAGATGACAAATATAGTAGGTCGTCAACAGTATGAACGGTTTAAAACATTAGGATTTATTTTTGATATTCTTTTTGCAAGAGTTTTCCATGAGTTTCTTTGTAAAGTTTATCTGTGGGTGCATTCGTCATTACACCATGGGCATGATGAGCTGTATCACACTGCATAAATGATCCCTTGTGACAGCTCTTCAGCTCAGGTCAACCCATTCCAGATACGTTCAAATTAGAAAATGATCTAATCGAGACAAATATATCATTTTGTACGTTGGACGCTTGAATACAATCCTTATTGGAAGCCATTAAAATAGTTATCATTTTAGGACTTTTTTTTAAATGGACTTTTGAATATGAGGAGTCCGGGGTCAAATGACTTTTGATGGTATTTCTAAAATGGTTATAGGAATTCATATTCTGTGATATATTTAATATAATATATATATGTACATATGTATATATATGTACATATGTATATATATGTCTATATATATATTATACATTTATCTCTGTGTAGCTGCTTTTTAGTCATATTTTACAGCAGATAATCCACTGATGGAATCTTGCCTGGAGTTTAATGTTATTGAAATTGAATATATCAATGAAAATATACATGTTTGTGCTCTTGCATTGTTAAGCATAAATGTGCAAATTGAAAGCACATGTGTTACATTCTCAATGGCGATTTTCCTTAATCAATAAACACTGTTGGTACGAAAAAAGTTTTTAACAGAAATATTACACTCTACTCGTTGATGTGTACAAAATAGCGATACAGTTATTTGTGCGAACTCGTCATTTGAAATTTTGCGTGTAGTAATCTGAATAAGTAGGGTTCTGGCCTATATCGTTCTTGTCAACGCAATTAATGGCTGTTTTTTTATACGTATGCTTTAGGTAACATACAGGAACATGAAAAAGGCAAAAACTTATCGTATTGTGTTGATGAATGTTCCAATGACAATTTTTAACTCTTTCACTGCTGCATTTCTGCCCAGGTTAAAATCTGAACGCTTCATTTCCAAGCAAGTATTTCAATAGTTTTGACTAATTTGATATTACATTTTGGATCTAAGAAACGTCTCATGATATTTAGTTCAACCTGTCACGACTAGGAATATCCACCATGGTTTTTTATTTTGCAAGGTTAGTTTCAAGGTCACAAGATCACGTTCAAAGTCAAAGGTCACAACATTTGGCAGCTATCTTGGAAAAGACCTAAAAGACACAAAGCAAGAGATGTATATCTGATGCTGCCATTTATTATAAAATTGATCGAATTTTGTTCCTTTGAATTAATCATATATGTTTCCAGTAAATACAACAAATAAAGGTAAACATTATTATGTACATATATTTTTTTTAGTTTGTGCTACATAATACTTTATACCCATCGTGTCAGTTTACACAAGGAAACTGCAGATAGCAAACCCTTTTCTCTTACACAAACCAACAATTTTTATCCAAAAATATTTAAAACAAATAAATTTCAAATCTTGTGAGAACTCCTTTCTTACATTTTGCGCTTTTTAGTAGGGTCAGTTTCATGGTCAGAAGTCACACAGATGTTACATAATATGACAGCCATCTTGGAATTCAACTCTAGTCGTATCCTAGGGCCTCTGCACTATTCGACTACAGTTGCTTCTCAAGGTGAAAGAGTTATGATATGATATCTCTATGTGAAACCATGCATATATTTTGCCCCTATAAATTCTAATAATTCATCAAACCCAATGTTATGAATCAGAGCTTTCCGTATATTTTTAACCTGGGCATTGTGACAGTTAAATTTATGCTTCAGATGATGCATTCTGGGATAAAGTGGCCAACTTGTTACATGTGTAGACATATTTCGATGGTTTTAAACGAGAGAGTGTCCCCAGGGTATTGACTTTTGCAAAGCGACGTGTATTTTGTAACAAGCATCTCACTGCCCAGCATTCTAACAGATGTTTGGGATCGATTCAGTGAACTATGTGTTGATAATTAAAATGCATGCTCACATAAAAACTTATAGCAGTTTTGAATGTTACATGCATGTCCCGTTTTTCCTGCTAAAAGCTTCGAATATGCCTTCAAATATGTTTTCAAAATAAAGACTACTATAAAAACAACTGTGGCCGGGGTTATTTGTTTTGTAGAAGGGATATATTTCTTGTGCAGTGGATTTATGTCTGCCTACATATCAGTCTCGGGGCACCAGGGATATCAAGGTTCTGTAATGATCTATGGTATTCCAAACCACCCGTTGATATGGCCGTTTGCATGCTTTCTTTTCAACATGGTGCAGTTGTCCTCCCTATAGTATCTTGACCCATACCACAGACACAAGCTGGAGGGCATGTTGGGTACACCATGCTGCATGGTGACAGCACCTGATTTATGTGTTAGTTGACATTTGCAACCAATGAATTAAGCAAGTTGTGCTTATTCCCATGTGCCTTCACCTGAAACACGTGCATACCAGGCGAAGTCACCCAAAATGCCATCCACTGGTGACATGCTGTGTTACCACACATATGCTCTGTTTCTCTAGAATATACAGTCGTGATTCATACCAAATGTCACCGAACGCTCAGAGAAAGATATATTGATATCATAGACAAAAGTAATACAGACTGCAAAAAAACTGAAATTTGAGGTCTGTTATTGATTCCAACATTGTCACGAAGGTATTATAGGGTTAATTTAATGTAAACTAAACCAGGGAAATGAGAAGTTTAACCAGTGAGACAATACTCTCAACTCCCAACTTCTGATATTCGTAAAATCTTTTAATGAAATATCAAATTGAAAGCAAAGGAGTACTATCTCTTTCAGTTTCAAGTTTAGAACGCGTCATCAGCTTTCCTTGGCGTGTCTTGGCTGCATTGGAAGCTGTTGTACTTGACCATTAGTAATATGTTTAAAAGTGCATGTGTACCAGTAAAAATACAGAAGTACGTCCATTTTCATTTGAACCTCGGAAATGAGTCAAAGAGAGGGCAGTCAAAAGCTGGGTTAATGTATCTTTGCTGGTTCAAATCCATTCTGGAAGTATCGAATGTGGAGACTCTTTGTGTCCTGGCTTCACAGCAAAAGTGCCTGCCCCAATGCAATTTCATAGTGTTGTGATGCAGCTACATTATGTGTCCTGGCTTCACAGCAAAAGTGCTGGCTCCAATGCAACCTCAAAGCATAATGATGTAGACACTCTATGTGCCCTGGTTTTACAGTATCAGCTAATTTTATCACATCGGCATCCCTTATTGAAAGTAGCCTGTGGATATTTGTTTTGCAATATAAACTTAGAGGTAGGTGGACTAGCCATATAGGTGATACATTTAGAGAATGGAAATCCTATGTACTTGTATGTTTTTATTCATCTTTTAATGTAAATTGCCTATGAAAGTCGAATTTTGATATTAACGTAGCAATGCATGGACAAGAGATTGAAATATTTTAAGGATGGCAATTTTGGAAATGATGTCTGGATAAAAGTTATTTACGTACTGCCATACCGAGGGTGGATGTGACTAAATTAACTTTCGATCCGAACATCTGGCTTCAAACTACCCATTTGACTGTTGTAGTAGGTGATCAGTGGTCAAGCTGTTGCACCAAGTTTACTTGGCACAGGTTTACAAAAGAATTACGACACGAAAGGACCACTGTAAAACACCTGTTGCCTTCGTTAAGCAAAATAGTGCGAATTCTTACTATTATTTTTGCCCTATTCATATGTTAACAAAACAAAACCAAAAAAAAAAAGAAAAAAAAAAAAAAAACAAAGAAAAACAAAACAAAAAAAAACAAAGAAAAACAAAACAAAAACAAAAAAAACAAAGAAAAACAAAACAAAAAAAAAAAACAAAGAAAAACAAAACCAAAAAAAAAAAAAAAAACAAAACAAAACAAAAAAAACAAAACAAAAAAAAAAAAAACCTCCAAAAAACAAATAAGGCAAACCCTTAAACGTCTTCGCATAACAATTTATTGATATTTTTTTATACCTCAGAAACAACCTAGATCCTTATTGTGTAGTGTCTCTGACATAACAATGTGAAAAAGAAAAGCTTAACATCGAAAACGAGACTACAACTAGTGCACAATTAACAGAGCAGCATCGGTTTGTAAAGTTTACAACTTGCCATGTCCAATTATAATGCTTGTTATATTCATCAGCAGACCGAAATGCAAGGCACCATCAGCGTGTGGACAACACTTTCCACTGCAACATGAGCCAAAGAAAACAATCCATATCTTCCTGAAGGTCCTGGTGAAACTGCTTACAGTTAGTGGGCAACGGCTGCTGAGTTAAAACGACCTGGTCAAGGTAGTCCCAAAGACGTATGATGGGAGGACATGCAAGAGAGCTGGTCATGGCAAAAATATCTCTCTGTTTGCCGAAGATCCCTAGCCATCTAGCAACATGGAGCCAAGCGTTGTCCTGTTGAAGGACATGAGTTAGTGGCGTCTGTTGGAATGGTAACAAGCTTCAGGATCTTACTCCTGTAACGAGCAGTATTGTGATTCCCATCATTTAAGGACGATCTGAGTTTTAGCTGTGAAGGACATTCTGCCCTACACAATCACTGATACTCCTCTAAAATGATCTGTTTCCAGTGCACATGCATCTGTACAGTTGTTCTCCCCTGTGTAACCAAACATCTGTTTTACAATCTGCATGGGTAGTGCAGCCTTTAAGACATTGACACCCGAGAGCATGAAAATCATGTCCGGCTTAAAGACATACATGGCCCAGAGCATGAAAGGTGCGTCTGAGCATGAAGGCATGGGATCCTTGAAAAATGATCTTTAAGGGTGGACTCTTTAAAGAAACTGTCTTCAAGGGAGGTACTTTAGGATTCCTTTTTCACTCGGCATTCGAGTCCCCGGATGTGTTGCTTACCAATGTAAAGTAATTGTAAAAGCAATTTCAGAGATGTTTCAAGATTTTGCTAGAACCAAAAATTTAAAAAAAAAAAAAAAAAATAGAAAAAAAAGAAAACAACCTATAAAAGGCCACTGGCCTGTAACCATTTGGTCAGACTTGACAGAGACACATCAAAAATACATTCTCATGAAGTTTGAGGTGGTTGTGGCTAATGAATTTTTGGAGAAGTTGAAAATGTGAATTGCAGACAGATAGAGGCCTATGGACAGATAGATTGTCAGTCAATTGAGCAAAAATTGTAACACAAAACTTGGTTGATGGTCATCGAAAAGGGTGAGCTTAACAGTGTACACTAGTGATACTGGTACCATATGTTGAAGGTCAGTGGACATGGTATTTAAATGCAATGATCCCTTCATATCAGGATAATTATCTCAGTTATAACTTTAATGTTTCACAAAGTTATTTTCCTACATTAGGGACACATTTTTCTACATTAGGGATACTCCCAAAGATACACAACTACTTAGGTAAGTCTGAAGTAAGGAGCAATTTTTTTTTCTTCACATTGGTATTGGAAGATGATTGTTGATATTTTCCTTACTAATGCTTGATTCTCTCTGCTTTCATTTTTTGGGTCGAAATTCATGAATATGGGTAATGTTTTTCATGAAATACTTGATAAACACTTCATTAGCTGTGATGTTCTGTGTTGTCCAATTCATTTTTATAATGGAAGTAGAGTGTGTTTATAACATTCCAGATTCATAAATATCACAAAAACGATATAGGCCTTCTTTCTTGTTTTTGCTGTCAACTCAGCTGACTGACAATTAAGAGAAGCAAAAGGTGACAGGCCTAGTATGTATTTTTTTTTATCTTTAAAAAAAGAAGTGATGGAATGTGAGTTTTAATTGGTTAGGGCTATACATTTTGGAAAAAACTGAAGGCTGTAGTTAATGGAGAATATTTCAAAGGTTGAGAGGACCGGTTTTAAATCACCAGTTACCTTTTTGGGTGACAACCTGTTTCCAGTCGGGAGTGAAAATTGTTTCCTCACATTGGTATTAGAAGAAGATTGTTGATGTTTTGGTAACTAAACACTTTATTCTCTTTGCTGTCATTGTTGGGTGGAAATTTATGAGGACGGGAAGCCATTTGGACGCTGTTCTCTCACTGAAATAGCTATATATTAGTGATTGTAACTTGGGGTGAAACCTTTGAAAAACATTGTAAAGGTAAGCCCAGTATTTGACAGAGGTTAGATCCAGAAGCCTACATAGTTGTGGTACCACCGGGTTGTACTGTTTTGAGCAAAGGCATCATTCTGACAGGTATAACTGAATGGATTGGCCATGTGTATGTGATAGCATTACATGTCTCAGCTACTAATATCTTGAACATCACTGATATTATTTCTGAAGAGCAGGCTCTATGCCTGTGAAAAGAATCTAACTCTGATTATTAAACTCCCACTCCACTTACTCACTTACCCCTCTATCTCCCTCCCGTCCCTTAGATTGGACCCAGCATGGTAGCAGAGGGTCTTTGGGCTCTTGTTTGTCCTCATACCAGTAACTGTCTTCATGGTTGTGTTTGGAGGAGTTGCTTGGTACAAACAAGATAGTCTTCTTGGGCACCTCCACAAAGCTGAAAAACAAAATGAAACCTGCTTCCATTGTGCGACAACTATCTACTCTGTGCAGGTGTACCAACACCACCAACACACTTCAATTACATCTACCTAAACTAAGCACCTAATTGTAATGGAGCCTTGGATGAACTAGAATAATTTCTGCTAACCCTTAGAGTCACATGGCAGCCTGCCAGATAACTCACACTTTGCTGACATATTACGAAATTGAAAGTCTTAAAAAAGGGGTGGATGCTGAGACTTGTCTCCTCTCTCTCTCTCTCTCTCTCTCTCTCTCTCTCTCTCTCTCTCTCTCTCTCTCTCTCTCATGATTATGTCGCCACATGGGGCTGGGGACTACTCTTGAAGAGTGGTAGCAAAGTGCGAAATGTGCTCTGGGGGTACGCATTCGCATTGTAACCTTTATTCATTGGTATTACGGCTAATAGGGCAAAATTCAATATACTGGTCTATAAAATAATTGTAATGCCAACTGGTGTTCCTGTGAAAAGAGGACACTCTGATTATGAACAACAGTTGGATTGACAAGACAATGGTGCATAGTGTGCTCCCTGCACCTGTCTTGGAGTTTTTAAATAAAGGTAATGGATGTTCTGCTTTATCCCAAAAATGTATGAGCCCCAACTGGGTAATACTGTGGGAAGTATATAAAGGAGCACTGATAATGGGTGCACAGTGGTGAGGTTCCAGTTTTTATAGTTGTTTGATATGAATATGCAAACTTTTCTTGATTAGTATTTCAGGAGCATTATGAATTAATAATCCATGCTTAAACTCATGGGGTCAACATATTTATCCATGTTAAGGGATTTAGTCATCATGTCCATGTTTAATAATGTTTACTCAACCATCTGGTATAGCTCAATTTAGTGACTGTCCTTTGTACTACTAGTGCCTGTTTGGATTCACTTTGCCCCTCCCCATACAGCTCAGGTAGGGAGCTAAGTCCCTCCAACATGGTAGGTAGCTGGGTGGGTAGGTGAAAATTAGTAAATTTTTTTAGTTAAGGTAGCGGAGGGGATTGAGCTATAACGGCAAAATCGTGACCCGACAGAAAATGAGTTTTTTCCATTTCCGTGAAGTTTGGCACTTTAACTTTCTTGTCACCAAACATGAATACTAAAAAAGCAAAATTTATGTGATAAAAACGGGAAAAAACATGACCATGTTTTAGCTGGCTGCAGCATGAGCATGTCTGTTTACAAATGTATGCTAATTAATCCGCCAAAGTTTGGATAGCAGTCGGCTGCTTTCCACAATCCAGGACCGTAGCAACGACAAGCGACCAACTGTGACATTTTGAGGTGCGCTGTTACGAATTCTTGTATAAACTGCTTGACAAGATTAGGACTGATTAATTGGTTTGTTATGGTGATCAAATGGCCATGCAGATAATTTAATCGATGGGCTCATGTTTTCCTTCTCAGAGTGTGATAAAAAAAAATTAAAAAATAAGGGACGATAAAAGGTGGCGATTTCAAAACGGCACCTGGCGATGGACGTGAGCCTCAGTGTGTTTTCAATGAAGGCGATTTCAACCTATTCGTAAATCGTTACTCAGAAACATGGCATTTTATACATGATAAAGGCTTACAACCCTTTCTGCAGACTTGTCCTATCCAAGACCAATTTGCTTTAAATGTTTACTGGCAAAAAATACACATGACGATCGATCCTAACACTGGACCACTTGGCTATAAATATGCCGCAAACTATAAAAGCGGGGATTCGAGATTCAGCGTAAATAATTATATCTGCCTTCAATAATTATTATATGTGCCTTTACCTGAATGTTTAGTTTAGTTTAGACATATTTATTTAGTCTGGATAGCCCTATAGTACATCGAGATGACTAATACATGGGTTCTCCAGAACATGGAGACACACAGTAAGTATATACAAGACACACGTGACAAAACAAATGTTACCAATGTATTATATCTATGAAAACTCTGTACGAATATCAAAGTTTGATTACTTGTAAGATACAAGTTAAACCAGTATGAATTGAGTTCAATGTTTACCCGTTAAAGAAAATGTGAAACGGTGAATAGCATTAAATGTTAATCTTGAAGTAAATTTATATGAAGCACACGCCTCCACTAAAACTGGTATCGTCTGTAGCGCTATCGCATTCTGTGGAACTGGAAGACTGGCACATTGCACATGCACGGACTTCCCCACTTCATACGGAGGTGTTTCGAAGTATATTGAGCGATGGGACAGAAAAAAAAAAGCTTTAAAAATTTGACCATCAGGGGGATAAAATAATCAGATTACTGTTAAATGACTGCGAAAAGCGACTCTGCACTCTGGTTTTAGCTGGTTGATCGGTCATTTTAAATTATTTTGTCTCACTGTGCGCGGCATGTTCCGATACCACTCGCCCGCACTCACCCATCAGGAAGTTTTGGTTTTGTGTCTCGATCAGTTTATTGCAGTTCAAGGGTGAGCCAACTATCTTTCAGTGGGCTAGTTATCTCCACAAAATAAAGAATATGTTACATGAGTGGCAAGGTTTCGAATGGCAATACGCGAAAAAAAAAAGCAAAGTGAATGGCATTCTTTATCACAAGGAAGGCGCTAATATGTGGAGGAACCAATGAAATATGCTCGGCGTATTCTATTGTGCTCCCGGCAACAAAAAAAAACATAAAACAAAAACAAAAAACAAACAAAAAAAACAAAAAAACAAAAAAACAAAACCCCCCCCAAAAAAAAACAAAAAAAAAAAACAAAAAAACACCCCCCCCCCCAAAAAAAAACAAAAAAACCGCACAAGCCAAGGCCACGAAGAACACACTCCCTCACGATGCCCATCCCTTTCTCAATTTTGTGGGAATTGGAAACTTTCTTGACTACCAGACAGACTCGCTCTGCGTAATTTATAAATTGCGCTTGAAGTGTGTGTCGCTAGGTAAGCAAACACAGTCCGTCTTGGCAGGCAAGAAAGTTTTACCCTTGCGCACGAAGTGTAGCGTCATCACCTTACATCTGAGCGTGGTCTGGTGCATTATATTGATCTATGTAACCGTCAGGGTCTGATCAAAGACTGCTTCAGCAAGTCAATGGATTAGGTTATTCAATCTGGCTACGCAGTTTCATCACCAATACAACGTTGAAACTAATGCATTCTCAACACATATAAAACGTTTGCTTTGTTTTTTTTTTTTTTTTTTTTGTTTCTTTGTTTTTTTGGTTTTTGTTTGTTTGTTTGTTTTTGTTTTGTTTCTTCTTTGAAGTATAATTTATCCTGGAAGTGTTTGTTTATATCATTAATTGGACCATTGTCTAAAATGTTACGTCAACACTTTTTTCACATTTTCATCCATCTGCTTCCTTTTATTCCGTGATCGTGGCATGTCGATTTTTCCAACTTTCTTTTCGGTAAGGTCGCACGTAGTCCAAGACACTGAATGGCGAATGTCCCATCCATGCCGTTAATAAAGCCATGTTGTTCTGTGATCCTATGGCTCAAGCCTGGCTGGCTCAAAATAAACTCACATTATATCCTAGCAAAACCAAAATGTATGGTGTTATCCTCCAGACCCAAAACTCCTAAAGCTCCACTAAATATAACTGTTGACGATACCCATGGTAACCTCTCTAAAGTTGAAGAGGTCTCCTCTTTCAAATACCTAGGAGTCTGGTTTGATAAACATCTCTCCTGGGATTGTCACATGGACAAATTGTGTAATAAAATCTCTCAGAGACTTGGAGTTCTACAAAGATGTCGAAAGCTCATTACCAAGGACACTGCCTTACTCTTATTCAATGCTCTTACTCAGCCTCTCTTTGACTATGCAGACATAGTTTGGCAGACCTGTAAAAAAGACCATATTACGAGGCTAGAAAGACTTCAGAAAAGAGGAGCCAGGATCATATTACAGTGTGGAACTCGAGACCTAAGCAGTACAGAACTACTGAAACAACTAAATTGGATGACAATATCCAAAAGGCTCGAGTTCCACACTGTAACTATGGTGTACAAGTGCTTAAATGATATTGCCCCACAGTATTTGACCAACCTTCTTGACCAGACAAACCAAGTTCACAATCATAACACTCGATCTTCCGATAGGCTTCACCGTAACTTTAATAAATCAAAACCAAAAAACCGCTCTTTTTCTACTGTAGGTACTCAATTATGGAATAAATTACCAAAATCAACCAGGGATGCTCCCAGTTTGGCCTCTTTTAAATCTAGGTATTTACTGCAGCAACGAACTAGCTCATAATCATTATCTTCTCTTCTCTTCCAAAAACACTGTTTACTATTATATCCTTGGGACTTGACCTGTCTGGGCAGAAGAACGAAACCTCAATTCAATGCGTCTCTATATTTATATAAAATGGATTTAATTTATTCACTTGGTACCTGACTTTAAATATACTATACTTTGACATTTTAGTTGCCAATGCCTTATTTTATTTTAATTGTGATATGATTTACTGTAATTATGGTACCTATTCTTTTAATAATGTATGTATAATACCAGATTGACTTATTTTACATTGTAATTGTATATAATTCCAGACTTGTTTTAAGTTTACATTGTTTCTATGTCTTTATATTTATTTATCTATATATATTATGTATAAATGAGTGTGTGAATGCAGGGCCCATCTGCTAAGCAACATTTTATTCTGTTGAGTATGGCTACCCTGACAAAATAAAGTACATCAATCAATCAATCAATCAAGGTGATGAGAAGTGAGTGAGCAACTCCTGCCTACGGGCAGCCTTCTGAGTAGAGCAAGCTGTGAAACTGCAACCCGTTTGTTCAAGCGGCGCCATATGCAAACAATGTTGCTAGGGTCAAGGTGATGGCACCTTCCGGTCACGTGGCTAATCCGCTTTCGAATCCCCCTTTGAAGCTGTCCCATTCCCGTGGAAACCCGACTGACAAGCTTTCGAGTGTGGCTGCATTTGACGTCATTCGGGTAAATAATGCTTTTTTAAGCCAATAAACATCATGTGTATGTTGGAAACTATACATCAAAGATGTTGATTGACCTTTCTTCGAAGTACTGAGACCGAAACGGGCCGAATTTGGAAAGCTGTATTGTCATTATGGCCAAGAATGTGCGAAAAAAGGGCCTCAAATCTTTCAACGCCGATTTCTCGGAATGAAGTTTTCTGCTTATGAATCAATTTTGTCGACAGCGTCAATAAAAAGCCAATTGATCGATCTGCTTCAAATAATCATCTTTTGAAAGATAAATATATTATCTGGGAACCGTTTTTTTGTTTTGTTTTTCCGTCAGATGTCCCCTTCCGAGACTTTTGTAGCTCACAAAATGAAGTGACTGTTGATGTTTAAAATGATGATCAAAGAATTCGATAATTCTGTTATAATGTATTTTATTTGTAAACAAAAAAATACGGTTCCTGCATATTGGTTTATACTTTAATTTTACATAGGTAATACACTTTTGCATCGATTGTTTTTAAAGAAATGCTGACAAAATATCAGATCTGATACCCTCTTGTAAACGGGCGTATAAAACCCTTGAAAAGTATCGTATCGATATGAAACTTCTTTCTAACAAATCTAGATGTCTGAACAATGAATAAAATGTATGGTTTTGTGGGTGAAATGTGAAACATAGTTCATCTATGCAACGTCAAAGTCGCGGGACCGCTGCGCGCGGCTCAATCCCCTCCGCTACGTTAATGGAATGTGATGACACATTTAATGAAGATACCATGCAGTCTAGAATCTTCCAATTTATAGTGCAGCTGTGTTCTTAGGTTGCCAAACAGTACTTAGTCCCTAAAAAGTCATTAGCACGTTAATATATTTATGTATTTAACTCGTAAGCCTGTATGGTATAGGTAGCCAGAATCCTGACCACTGAATAAGTTGGTGGTGTTTACTTGGTCACAATATGGGCCATTTTATGTAGGAGGGGGATCGTGGCGTAAGAGGTGTGCACCTGTAGTCAACTGTTCCCCTGCCACTGGTATCTTTCGATGTACAGAGCCATACAGGCAACCTATGAGTTGATAGCTTTTTCAGTGCCAATCACATTTAAAGTCGATCTACTTTAGTCAGACAAGTCTGAATTATCATTAGGATCCCAGATTCACATTAGTCATTAAAAAACATTTCATTCAAGTACCAGTGGGCCTATAGTTGCAGAAAAAATACCCCAGGTGAACAGCTTTCCTCGAGCGTTGTGCCCAATGCGTGCCAAGAAAAACTGTTGACTCATTCCAAAATGTGGCACTGAAGGGATATTTGGATTATTTATCATCTATGTTTTGGACTTTCCAGTCATTCAAGGCGGGGGGGGGGGTATATATCTTTGGTTTATTATACGAGGTACCGTTTTCTATAACAAGAAGTAAAAGTAAGAGGCAATGATTTACTTTATATCACTTAAATCATGATAAGTTGGTACCTATGCACATCCTGTAACGAACTCTTCAACAGCTGTGCTGAACAACTGAGATATTTACGAGCAGAACACTGTGGCTGTTGTGATGTTTATTCCTCACCTGCATTCCTAGTGCTTCTGAAGTGAGCTAAGCCAGTTTTAATGGTGATATGCACAAAAACGGCCATGTTTATGACGTCACATCTTTCAAATGGGGCACCATGTCGGTGTTAAAAGATATTCCGGGACATGCTGATAATGAAAAGGGCTAGAGCCCCACCAAAACAGTTTGCTGATTTCTTAATGTTGTAAACATCAAGAGTCAACATGAAGTGTAGGCTAATCCACACTACTGTACTCACGGTTTGAAAAATAGGCGGAACATAGCAAGAAGCCTTCCCCATACACTTCTGTCAGGTAAATCATACTGACTCGAGGGAATCACTCGCAGCTTTGGATTGCTTTTATAGTAGAAATATACCAAAATTGTGTTGGGAATCCCACAAACTCTTATATGATATACATGTACTTAATGTGGAATCCCAGGGAGTTATCTTTGGTCATTTATGGATGTGCACTCTTTCATGCTCTTTTATTTATCCAAGCTTGAGAATGATCTTTTGACAACACAGCTTTATGACCATTTAGGTCTATTATTTTTACACAATTGTGTGAACAGTGCACAGAAATAGCATACCGTACATCCTGTTTTAGTCACCACTACTGCATGGCAACGGTTCCTTCACCGAAATCGGTCTGGGGGAACTTCAAGCTTTTACTGCAGATACATATGCACATTTTATCAATGGATATGAAGTAGCCTTTGAGACTGCTTTAAGACTTATCCGCCAATGGTTTGGCGACTGTGCTATCAACCAGACTGCAATCATTCAAAATAATTGTCTTCCTTAATCTGTCAATAACTTTGCCAGTGTCCTTGGTTACCATCTTAAATTGAAGAAGTGATTTGGGTACATTTTTCTGGTGTCCGTTAGTATGTAAAGTTTTAGGTACTACCCTTTGTTTATGTAAAGATTTGTTAATTAGCGAATGATATGATGTTTTGTTACTTTGGAAAAGTTTGTGTGTACACGTTTCTGTGAAACACTCAGGCAAGCTTAAATAAACAACACCAAGCTAGATAGAATTTGTGAGCCTTGGTTGGCAGCCTATGTAGGGGAGGGTTGCCCAGAAAAACTATACAACTACCAGGTACCATATTCGAATTCGTGATAATATGCTTCTCTGAATTTTTAACATCCTCTCTGGAGTCCATTTTCTTGACTTATGCATGTATAATTACATGGATGTTGCTGCATTTCCCAGGAGCATGCTGGGAGTAGGCCAAAGTACTTGGCTAAAATAGGGTTAATAAATGGGACGCTTGCCTTGAGCTCCTGCCAAATTTTGTATGGATAGCAGCATGTAAACATTTATATAACTTATAATGTAATAGTCCTTTCGTACATTCACATGCATTGTAATAATGAACTTACACCTTTATTTCATTTTAGTACACATGTATGTACTTTTATGCCACTAGCCTTTAGCTGGGCGATTGGTACCAGAGGTTGCAAGTTGGGACTCACTCGTTCCGAACATGAAATACATTTTTGGCATTTTCTTAATGCTGGTGGATTTAAGTCCCCGATTCTGGAAAGAAATGCCGACCCAGTACATCTACTGCATAACCGTGTGGATATGGTACTCGCACATAACTTCCTCCATTGAATTATTCTTTTTTAAGAATGGGGATTTGGTCGAGTGGATATGTGCATTTCCCATTTCAGCTAGGCGACTGGTGCCAGAGGTTGCAAGTTCGAGTCTCGCTCGTTCTGAACATAAAAAAATACTACTATGGTAATGTTGTTCCATAATGTGACAATAACGGCTGTAAGGGAGACGGCGTGGTAATCTTTGTAAGGTCAAGTGCTGAATGATATGCCCATCTGGTGGACCATGTTCTGGAACCTGTGGGCCCGCTTAATATTGGACATCCCTGTTCAGTTGTTCATTAATGTCGGTACCACATACTGGCATGAGCAAAAGTTTGACCAGGTGTAAATTGAATCGATGAACCTTTGTATTAACTAAGGAACTTCCAATATTGATATCGTGTTGAAGTTTTGCTATATGTATCAAAACTAAAAGGACGGAATGTGTGTAAAGTTGCATGCCTCTGGCACTTATCTTTAAATTCAAATTATAATTCACATAAACTTACAGACTCCATTTTAAAGTTGCAACAGTGTGAAAAAGTTTAATGCAAAGATCTACATCCCCTTAATCTGTCACATCTCACGTATGGCTGGGATTCTTTTGGCAGGAGGGACTACAGATACAGCGTAAAAGTCTCTGAAATCTGAAGGCAATAAGCCAGTTAGTACCTTCATCTGGTTTGTACTTCCAGCATGTTTACTGTGGTGTCTAAACGGGAATGTAATTAGTGTAGCACAACAGTGGACTGTAAGTGAGTGTCTTCTGTCAGTCTGGGTATTAAAGGAAATATCTTGATGCTGTCTTAACGAATTTTTGATGATTAAGTGGCTTAATGAGTCAGATGTCTACATACATTCTGACAATTTCTGGTGACTTCTCCTATTTGAATGACTGTGTAATGTTTTTTTTCATGTGCCAAGGAAATGTAATAAGTAATTGAATATATACCCTTCAAAAAGTTTTGCATATCGATTTACAATTCCCTTCAATAAAATAATTATGCATAAAACTGTATTATTTCCATCAGAACATCCGTATTTACCCCTTTACAACGCAATTGGCTGAAATGCGTACAGAGAGGGTCATGCATGAAGAAGCTAAACCAGCAAGTTTCAAGCAGGGTTCAGGTTTAAAATTCGAAAGTCTATTCCAGTGGACACATTCTGAAAATCGGTATGGGCGCATTGATTCATTGGTGAAAAGGACTTGTTGCCAATCATCTAAGGTCCAACACCTGTGCTCTCTGCTCCATTGCAATCTTTCCTCCTTGTGGCAAGGCTGTAACTATGGGCGCTTAAGTGGTCAGTGTACACGTATGCCACCATGGTGTCCATTGCGGATGGTTTGGTCCAATATTCTCAGGTTTGCCGTTAGTTGAAACTGTCTCTTTACATCTGTCACTGAAAAACCTGTTTCTGAGCAGAGTGTTGCAAATGAAATTGTCTTCACCAGGTGTTGTTACTGTGCTCTAAGAAATGCCCACAACATCTGCAGTTTCTTGCTTGCTCATTCGAACTTGCACCAGTCCAATAGCTGGGCACGCCTTGTAGGCAACATTTTTTGTTGAAGCAGAGGCATGGCTGTAGGCCATATGAACCTCTCCAGTTTTTTGGTATCAATTTATTCATTTTCTGTGCACTTGTTTCAGGACATAATTTTGTTGATGTTGTGTAACAGGCAGTCACAATGAGGTTGTGTCCACACCTTGATAATAACCAGTGTCTTGAATAAAGGGACAACAGGCAGTCACAATGAGGTTGTGTCCACACCTTGATAATAACCAGTGTCTTGAATAAAGGGACAACAGGCAGTCACAATGAGGTTGTGTCCACACCTTGATAACCAGTGTCTTGAATAAAGGGACAACAGGCAGTCACAATGATGTTGTGTCCACACCTTGATAACCAGTGTCTTGAATAAAGGGACAACAGGTAATGAAGAGCACTGACACCCAAGCGCACATTTTTACAAGGAAAAGTGTGAATTTCATATCTTGAACTTACTTTTTGTTTTGGTCTCCGGAGCCATCCAGGCGCGATTTACACAAGTAAAAAGCCCCTGACTGGTCAATAAGCTGTTCAATTTAATGTAGACACTGAATATTATGTCCTTTGTAATCTGCGTATGAAACGACACATTATCTATAGTCGTATGCGAAACTTTATTTTGAAGAGTATATACAAGCCATGCACGTCTAGAATAAACATCTTTTTCCATCTAGCCACTGTATGCGTCGGGTTGTTCCTGCTCGACAGGCACCATAGAACCGACATCTTTTGACGTAGGTCAAGAGCCTGTGTGTGCAAGTCCAAGTGAAGTAGAAATTTACAACATATACTTCAACTGCATAAACCAAATCACGTTAGTGTCTGCCAATTCCTTATTCCAGTTGACCCATATAGATATCCCACCTGATTTCAGACAATAAAAATTCAATATGTGGCGTTTTTTATGTATTTTAGCTCCCACGCAGGAGGTGTATACTTCAGTGTATAGATTATTTTATGATTTGTCTGGGACAAGCGCCAGGTCTACACAAAATGTTATTCCTATCTTTACACAGTAATGTTTTTGTGGCAGTGTAATATGTTTTCTGCAATGCTAAATTTCTAAACAGCGAAAATTTAAGGTATTTATATTTGTTTATATTAGATAAGCGACTGGTTACTTCTTTTTATACCACGACTCCATTACGTACAGATTTATCCATTTATCTGTCTGTCCACCTATCCTTCAATGTCTTTTTCCACCCACTTATTTACCTATCTAATATTTTCTTTATATAATGATATCTGCAAAAAGAGCATAGGCATCATTTAAAAATCAAATTGTTCCCTTGGATCCCGTCAGGAAGATGGCAGAAAATTTTGCTGAACATTCATCTATGTTCCACGTCTAATTTTACTTTATTATAAATCAAGAAATCTCATCTAAGCATAACCCACGAGAAATCTACAATATTGCCTTTGCCAGCATTGTTGTGGAATCAAAGCGTGGCCCTTCACTGCATCTCCAGATCATATTTTCTGCAGGGGAGGACATTCACGTACAACCAATTATAGACTTATCAATATACTCAATTTCATTAGTATTTATGCAATTCAGGTTTCGTATGTAGCAGTGGCGTTTGGTAGATTTAGAATATTATGATAAAACATACCCTGAAAAAGCAATAGAAGACTTAAGAACACCTACAAAATGTAATTAATGCCCATACTGTCAAATTTATGAGCCTGTATTTTTTAGAAAAGAGTAACAGGACATTGAAACACTTTTTTAACAAGCCAAAATGTTTAACTCATCACATGATCAGAATGAAGGACAATACGTGTTTGAAACCACGTCTCTCACCGTAAATCACTTCAACGCTAGTCAAGTATTCACATTATCTCGGCCCACATTTTGAGCAGGTCATGAAGAATTGTTATCACGATTTTTGCTTTGTTTCCTTTTTCTTCTTAAGTTTGAAACATATGATCTTCAGAATTTATTGTGAGTGCCACGAAACTTACAAGTATTCGTACGATGATCATAATGAATTCAAAGTAGCTTGGTTACAGCTTTGGGTTTGTTTGCCACAAAAATTATTACAATGAAATCTGTTGTGAGAGACCACCCTTGCACACCCCAGAAGTGCTCACACAGACGAGTTGGACCCCCAATGGTGGTGGGCCGTCACAACACTTGGCCACCAATTTTAATTTTCTCCTCTTTGGAGCAAAACAGTGCCCCCCTGAAATGGGACCATATACCTCCAGACACTAATCCATTTAAAAACTAGTATTCTTATGGAAATATGGATACAGAGGCCACAGAGCCTACATCCATGATTCCATTGTATTGTTTTGTGCAGATTTATTTGTGATTCATCTTTCAGTTTCAGCAGTCACTTGCAACCGTGATTACATGGGGACTTACAATAATGGTACTGGTGTAATTACAAGCTACAACTACCCATTTGATTACAGAAATAATCTTTTCTGTACACATAGGATATACTTAAAACCTGGACCAGTTAGCAGTAAACGAACTATATGTTTCCTGTTCCATCGATTTGAGCTCGAACAAGTTGGTGGTTGCATGAATGATTATATTCATGTTAAGTACGACCCCATTGGAGTGAAATACTGTGGGCAGGGAGCATGGAACAAAGGCCATCCAGTCAAGTACAACTCGTCGGTTTGGGCACGACAATTATGCTGCAAGTATCACTTCCGTTTCAAGTTGTCATTATATATATATATATATATATATATTAATTAATGCATAAACTCGGGACCCCCCCGTCAAAATGCGAAAACGTCCTGTCCCGAATCCCATTTTTAATACTCCATTACTTTCTATATAAATAAACAAATTATAGATCTATGTGTATTTCTGCATTTTTCACTGTAATGTTCTATATTTATCTTTTTCTTTTTTTCTCTCAGAAATAGACAACTTTTCGATTGGTGGAATTACTATATTCCACCTGAATAAAAGCAAGAAAAATATGTTTCTGTGTATCATTTTAGTAAGGGTTTTTGCCACGGGTCCCCGGGTCCCGGGTATGATAATTTATTTGCGGGTCCCGGGACCCGACTTTTGCCCCTAAGTCAATGCACTAATATATATTCATATTCTATGCTATTTATATAGGTTTCTTGTACATATACAAGACAGCGGTGAAATGTCGGTGCACTATCCGATAGATAGAAAAAACATACAAGACCATGACTAAGAAAACAATTTAATATGTGGGTCAAAAATGTGTCAGCTTAAATATTATTTTATTCCAACAATACATGGTTACTACAATTGTGACAGTATTCATTTACACCCACTGTATCTCCAAATAGCTAAGTATGGAGGTTGAATTTTCCAAGATTTATTATTGTAGATTGAAATTCGTTCTCCATTAAAACATACAATATATATATATATATATATATATATATATATATATATATATATATATATATATATATATATATATATATATATATATATATATATATATATATATATATAATCTCATAATTAGAGCACAAATACGAACGCTTATTTTCTCATATAATGATCAACAAACATTTAAATATCAGCAATGTGTCTTTCCTTATACATCCCTGCAGACATGTAATAATTTATCTTGAATATTAATGTTGTTCCAATTAATCTGTATTTTCTAATTATAATAATGGAATAGTACAAAAGGTTACATGTATTTTAAGTCGCGAAACATTTGGCAGATAGACTGTAATTCGTTCCCCAAGAAAATAAATTTATTAAAACGCAAGAAAAAATGTTTAGTTTTGAAAGTTCCCCCCACATGAACACGATAGAGATTCAACAGTACATATTTTCCGAAGATAATATTCAGTTGTGCACCCCATTCTTGTTCTGGCATGGGTGGTAGCCATCTTTCTTTGTCCACTGTGAAAAAGATTCGTTGCGTTTACTGTACAGTTAACTTTACATAATTGGCCGCATGGATGCCGTAAAATAATTTAGTCTCCATAATGCAAGGGCAGCATTTGAAAACAAACAATTTTTGTGGAAATGCCGCTCTGAACTTCGTATGACGACGATGAACCTTCTTGCAAAACACATAAGCAGACGACAATTAATGCATTGTCTGGCAATATGAACCATCCATGCTACTAGAAAGAAGATGGCACCCCACACCATGTCTTCTGGCGACTCATGCTGGGAGAGACGAGCCTCGAACATGCCAATGTTTCTGCCCCTGTCGCATTTAGAGAGCTTCGAGTGACCATACGCCATCGGCATGGCTTTCTGGGTTCACATTGACCCATGTATTGCCAATTTCTCCTTGGCTTTTAAAACCTATATGGTTAATATGAGTTGGTGATTTGCGTTAAAAGTGAAACGCAGTCAGCAAAGACTGATAAAGCACATAAAATATTGAGTCACCTATTTCATTTTTTCTTGCGTGACCAGTGCGACATGACCACTTTTTAATGTAGCTAAGTGTCTTAATTGTCCACCGTGGCATATTTCTCTGAATAAATATGGTTTTCACGCAAGAAGCTAATTGAGGTGAAAATAGTGGGGGTAGTTGTAGTTTTAGAAGCAGTGACGATGATAATGATGATGATAACATCACAGCATGCAATCACTGGCTGTCGTGTTCAAACTAACAAAAGATGTGTTGCAGGCAGATCTTCATTTTTTACCGTCAGGTAGCTCTTTATTTGGTTCACTTATGAAAATATCGAATAAAATATATTTGTTTGATGTATGAAAACTACAGGCCACGCTTTAGATAGGCCACAAACTCAGCATCAGCACGTTTATGAACAGTATATAAAAACAATGTATGAATATATGGTGAGCTTTATAAATGTTTATAGGTTCGGTTCGGTTTTTACAAAGTTACAGTGCTGTGATTTGTCAACATTCCTCTGTATTTGTAAAGTTAATCACGCTTAAGGGCAAGCAGTAAAACCTGTCTAACAGCACTGGCTAAAGTACTTGATTCTGTAAAATAACATTGAAATAGACATGCGAGATCCAGAACAGCGCTCTAATGTTACTGTGAAATAAATATTGTAGAGAAACGAGACATACCTTCAACGCAAACGTTGACTGAAGGGTCTGCCTTTCCCTGAAATTAGGACATGGTGACAGCAAAATCTAAACGGTTCATCTTGGCATGCTAGAAAAGCATAATGCCAAATTTGAGCAAAATACATTGGAGCATTCTGGAGATATTGCGGTAACGAGCCCTAACGAGCGTGTAATAAAGCTGCCATTTGCTAAAATTAGGTCATGGGAACAGCAAAATCTAGTCAGTTCATTTTGCCAGGTTAGGTAAGCATATTGCCAAATTTGAGCAAAATACATGGAGGCATTCTGTACATATCGCGTAACGAAAATGCGCACATCTGGACGGACATTCCCTACGAGGCGGGCCCTTAAAAATGAAAATGAAAAACACATGTACTTATATTGCAGGGCCAGCGGTGGATATGTATTTTACCATCATCTTCAGAACTAATGAACGAAAAAATTTTAAAGGCTTTTACGCCACTTACAAAATATATGACGACCAGTCCCCGACTTCCAAAGGAAATAAATATTTCCACATTGCTCCACCGGACGAAGCTGCCGATGCCCCTCCCTCAGTGGATGGAGGGATGACAACCACTCTGGTTTACTGTGATTTTAATGAAACAAAGTGCCCCGAGTACTGTTACCACGGCCGTTACTATGACCACAGGGGATGTCCAACATGTGCCTGCATTCCAGGAAGTGAGGGTAAGCACTCGAGAGGAACAGATAATGAGTTGTGATTTAAAATTTTCTAATTATCCATACTATGACATTCCCAGTTTCGTTTTGTTTATCCGGCCAA
>CAXHWN010000937.1:1378662-1447662 GCA_964020975.1 Hermodice carunculata | reverse complement strand
CAACCATAACTATCCTGTAAAAAACATTCATTGGCACTCATATTTATTTAGATTCAATTTAATCATCACATTATGATCACGTATATCGATGCCACACAAAACAAAAATACCAGTTCCTTCTTTTAAACGTTTTCTAAAGAGTTTTTAAATGTATATTTCATTTATTTCTTATCAATTACCATTGATCAGGAATTCACGTTTACAACATTTTTTGTGAAAAATGGATTCAATTTTAATAACAGCATAAGTTTATTACGGATGATTAAGCATGACTTTTAAAAACGTGCAGCAACTTTCCTCGCGGTGTTTATTTAAGGTCCGCTGGGAAGGAGCTCAAAATAGTGAGAAGATCAATGGCAAAACCAAGTATATGTTCCACTTTCACTTAATTGTATTCACGCAGCTCCATGTACCAGTTCAAATTTCACTTGCTTTAACCGTCAATGTATCCCCGGAAGTGACGTATGCACATATCCAGATGTTGGTGGACTATGCGGAGACGGTTCTGATATTGATTATATGCATTCAAGGTGTCAAGGTAGATATATAATTGTTACATAATGTTGAAAGTTTGACATTTTTTGCTTTGGTGTTTTATCAACTCTGCAGCGTATTTACACTCTGATTCGTCACTTGAATCTCATTCACTCTAAATCTGTTGAATTTCTACTTTCAAAAGTTCACTCAAATAGCGTGAACCTGTAACCTTGGTGCACAGGGAATCATCTGTCAAATTATTTATTTAGATATGGCTACATAATGCATGCATATATATATATATATATATATATATATATATATATATATATATATATATTTGTATTTGTGTCTTTTTGTCCAAAACCACTTCCTAGTAGTCATTACCCTATTCCGCAGTCCGAACTCTTTACTCTCCATAAGCTAACCTGTCCCTGTCTAACTTAACCTGTCCCTGTCTAACTTATATACATAGAAGTTCTATTGTCCATATTGCACACGTTCCTCTGTAAAATTTTGACATAGGCTGTATTAGCCAAATAAATTATAGGGTCTTCAGCGGGTAACTACTCAACATGTTTCGGAACTATATATATATATATATATATATATATATATATATATATATATATATATATATATATATATATATATATATATATATATGTATATATATGTATGTATGTATATATGTATGTATATATATATATATACATATATATATTTATTGCATTAGAGTGTAACGCAGCATCTGGTACAGCATTGGTCAATAATGGTCTAAATACGACAGAATAAAAGACTTTCTCGACTGGAAAGAGATGCAAACGCTTCATGAGCGGCCCCAGGCCATGAGGAAGTGTAGAAAAGTGCCCAATGCACTTCACCTGGAAGTGCAAAGAAAAATGCACTAGAGGTGCACGCACTGCTATGGAGTGCAATCTAGGCAGCATGTTTTATATATAGGGAAGTGCACTGGACGTGCAGGTGCAACTATGTAAGTGAAGCTGGAAGTGCACTGAAGTGCATTGCACTTCCCGGATAAAGCTGGAAGTGCATTGCAGTACACTGCACTTCCCTGGATGCACAATACTCAGATATACAATGCAATGCACTTCTAAGAAGTGCATGCATGCATTGTGACCTACGGAAGCTGGAAGTTTATTGCAGCTCCAGGATTACCCAGATATATACTTGTACCGTACAATTAACAGACTAACAAGTGCACTGTGAGCACATACAGTATATTTAGATTAATCTAAATTAAACACAGCACGATCTGATCACTTCGTAGTAATTTAAACCAAAGAAAAAGATATAAATCATTTTAATTAAAAAAAAATTAATTAAACTTGCATTGGAAAATATGGTTTCGCTGGTGATGTTGTAAATCACTGAGGGCATCGCCACAGAAGTACATGTATTCTGGTATGAAAATAGCGTAATATTTAATCTAATCCTGGCCCTTAAAGAGGATGCTAATCAAATTTGAAATTATCAGTTTACTGTCTGGAAACCAAATTCACTAAAGGTGACTAATTACCTTGGGAACTGAATCAAAATCACCCATATTCCATTCCATGCAAGCCCATAACATTGTATAGAAGACAACAATTGTAAACAATTCGGGAATCGTAACAGAAAAAAACAAAACAAAACAAAAAAACTTTTTCTTTGAGTTATGATCCGTTGTAAAATTGACCAAATTTGACTTGTGACCTTGGGAATTGGATGGAAGTTGCCAATATGCAATCCCATACAGAGCACCACAATCGTGCAATTTCAAAGTTGTATCCTAATATCTTCTCAAGTTATAATCCAGAAACCGAAATTCACTTTAAAAAGTATGAGTTTGCCCATACCGGTACCAGTAAGCAATTTCATGAAAGCCCTCATAAAGGCCCATAATCAGGCAACGTATATTTTGGAAATTGTGTCTTAAAAACTTTTTGAGTTGTGATACAGAAACAAAATTCACTATTAAAGTTGACATGTGACTTGTGAAATAAGTCAAGGTCATCCAAATGCAAGCCCTTCTAGAACTT
Organism: Hermodice carunculata; assembly: GCA_964020975.1. Taxonomy (NCBI): domain Eukaryota; kingdom Metazoa; phylum Annelida; class Polychaeta; order Eunicida; family Amphinomidae; genus Hermodice; species Hermodice carunculata. Next base: position 1,445,143 of record CAXHWN010000937.1, on the reverse strand, counting down.
AGAAGACTATAAACATGTTTAATTTGAATTTTTTCAAACTGTTTCAAGTTATGATGCAAATATCATATTTACTAGGCCTAACCCTAATTCTAACATGGCAGCGGCGATAATGGCCCCGTTTCATTGTTGTAGCCAGGGCAATTATATTTGGATAACCTGCCCTGTGATGTGAAGATAAAACAATGTAATTGACATGCATACACGCTCGCCTCATTTTCGCTTAAAATCTACAACGTCTACAACGTCCTGCGTTCGATACAAATCTGCAGACTCCTCTTTGTACCGGTATGTGACCCTATCTTATATGCACTCATTTCGATGTGTTTAGGCCTATAGTATAATGTAAAGATCATGTATAACTTTCCCTTTGTAAATCGATGTTTGGAAACGAAGATGAATCCATTTTGACCAGCATAAATTCATGCTTGCAGACGCCACAATCAACATCACGGAATTGTGTGCGTGCGGTATGCGTGCGATAATCATCTGTTCCAGGCAAATGTTTGGAGGTGCGAAGGGATTCATGAACTTTGATTTGTTGCTTTCGTTCACAACTGTGTTTACGCATGCAGCTAATATATTTCTTAAACTAGGTTGTTACACGTTATGCAACCGTACTTAAAGGTCATAATAAAAGACACAAAAAACAATGTACAATGTGTAAGACGTCCAGTGTATAAGACTGTCGTTTTGTTGGTTTTCATTGTCCTTGTTTGCTGGTTTGGTTCGTTTATTTCTGAATCCCGTACGATCCTCCACCGGCAAAACGATTACGTCACATGTAGTTGTAAGAACGCTGCTCCAACCACAGGCGCTCGTAACGTTCAGTCAGTCAAACTTCTGTGCCAATATACGCGGGGGGCGGGGGTGGGGGGTGGGGGAGGGTAAAGAGGTTGGACCTGAAACATCTATGTTTTCAATGACCCACATAGGGCCATATCTGCAATAAAATATTGTGTATTCATCTGTGCAGTCAATTGTTTGTGCTCATAAGATGGTGGCGGATGGGCCTAAAATCACAACGTCATCACATGGAGCTCCTATATAGAAAGGTTTGAAACGAAGCTCACATCTGGACCACCATCCCGCTTCACATTTGGCATGATTTCTCCGTCTCTGAACACATCAATAAGCTGTAACTCACCAGTTTATTCCAAAACTATTTTCTACAGTACAGGTATATCACACGGATAATCTATTGAAATCCGCATATATCCACAGCAACAGGCCTATAACTGTTGAAAATATCCCACAAAATCCATTTCGGGCAAAAAGGCCGACATTCCAGCGCCAAATTCTAACGGATATCCCATCCTGAATCGAAGTCGTTCCGTGGCATTAGCCGTATGACAACACTTCTCAATCGTCAATCAAACCGTATTCTTTGATCCACGGGTGTTTTAATCCTCTTTTCATTTCCACAAATCGTGAAACCTGACCGAACTTGATTCCGCCAGTGCTTCTCGAATGCATCGAAATGTTTTAGCGGCCATACTTTTGCCAGGATACAGACTGGTAGCCCAGCTGCTCTCTGATTGGTTACACCGACTTTCAGCCAATCAGAGAGCAGCTGGGCTGCCAGTCTGTATAATAATAATAATAATAATAATAATACGGTGGCTCTCCGCTTGTCTGCCGCGGTCCTGTGTCACTCTGTGACACAGGTGGCCTAGAAAATAACAAAAAAAAAAAAAAAAAAAAAAAAAAAAAAAAAAATGTATCCATCCCTCTCGCACCCTATCCCCGCCTCTAAGGCTCAGGCTTTTCCCATGGGAGCCCCCATGGGAGCCCTTATAAGGGCTACCACCATTCCCATTCCTTCCCCTCCCTGTACTCTGGAATTCTAATTTAACCTGTTGCCTTCTAACTCTATTATTTCATTCCTTTTCTCCCAGCATCCTACCAGGTAGTCCTGTACATTTTTATTACCTTTCCTGCCTCCCAGAAAGCCACCTTTCATACCTAAAATCCATGCTATACGTTCCTCTTCCTCTAAACCCTGAACCTCTTCTAAACCCTTGTAATTGTAATCTTCTCTGTGCCACTTTCTGAAAAAATCTTCCCTTATCTCTCTATATGCATCACACCACAACAGCCAATGGTCCACTGTCTCATCTGCCTCTTTTCTACATGACTTACACTTTCCATTACTCCCTGTTGTCCACTTTTGACTTCTCTTTTCGAGATTGATTACTCCTGCCCTACTTTGAAACAGAAGTTTGGATCCCTTCCCACCATCCCAACACACACTTTTCTGTGGCTTTTCTAATACCTTGTACGCCTTCAATGTACTTTTTTCCCTGACTCCTCTTTTCCAGTCTTCTTTCCAACCCTCTGTAACAGTCTTACCTACATATACTTTCCAATCATCCACCTCATCATATCCTTTTAGTTCATATTTCTCTGCTAACCCGTCTATGTCTTTGACCCATCTTGTTTTTTCCTTGGCTACCTGATTGTAAACTTTCCTGCACCACCTGTCTTCACTTATTCCTTGTAAATAACCCCAGTACTTTAACTTAGCTTTGGCAATTCTATCTGTGATTTTATTCCATCCTAACTCTCCTAGGACTGCTTCTGTTGCTGTACATGGTGGTGCTCCTAGTATCCATTTCCCCATCTCATTCTGTGCTTTCTCCATTCCCTGGATATCTCCCTCACTCACTGAAATCACATCTAAGCCATATATCATTCCTGGTATTGCAACTCTATCCCATAGTACTCTTGCTGTGTATGCTCTGTTGAAACTGTTCAATGCAGTAGCTTTAATCATTCCTTTTGTGCGATTCACTTTCTGTTTAATCTTCTCCACCTGATACCTGAACATGCCTTTACCCGTTGCTTTAATCTTAACACCTAGGTATTCATACTCATCAACCTCCCCAATTTCAATTAACTGTTCCCTACCTTCTGGAATTTGGAACTGCCCAATTCTCCATTTTTTATTTCCATCTGGTTTCTTCCCAAGAGTCATCACTTTACTCTTATCCTTACTAAATTCTAACCTCCATTTATTCCCGTATTCCCCTGCTATGTTCAGCATCTCTTGCAGTTCTTTCTGGGACTCTGCCATAAGTACGATGTCATCTGCAAAGAATAGACCAGGAATTTTTAGATCACCTACCCTTATCACACTCCATCAACTTGTCCCCCAACTCCTTAACATACAAAGCGAACAAAATTGGGGACAGCACACACCCCTGCTTTAGGCCTATATCCAGACTTGCATTCTCTACTTCTACCTTTCCTACTGAAAGTGTACAGTCTACATCTTTGTAGAGTGCTTTCAGAATTTCTAGAAAATTTCCACCAAATCCCAATCCACTCAGTTTTCCCCATAGAGCATCTCTCCATACCCTGTCATACGCTTTCCTCACATCTAAGAATCCCATGAAGACTTTCTTCCGCTTCTGTCTTGCCAGTTCTAAAACCTGGGTCAATGTGAAGATGTGGTCACCTACCCTTCTACCTGGTCTGAAACCATTCTGAATTTCCCCCAGAAGTCCGAGCCTTTCAACTATTCTACTTAGTCTCCGGTACATTATCCTACTGAAAATTTTACCCACATTTGATGAAATCGCAATGCCCCTACACTGATCCAATTGACCTCCTGGGCCCTTCTTTGGGATATATGAAATCCTTAGTCTATTCCATTCCTTTGGTACTTGTCTTTTCTCAATGACCCTATTGAAAAGCAACTGTAAACTATCTTCAATTTCTTCCGGCCCTCTCTTTATGAATTCTGTCAAGATATCATCTGGTCCTGGGGCTTTGCGTAGCCGCATCTGTTCAACTGCTATTTTAACTTCTATACTTCTGATCCTACAACACATCTCTGGATCCCATTGATCCTGTGTGTACTCTGCTTGACACCCTGGTACTGTTCCCTGACCCCACTGTGGGTTATTGACTTCTTCCCAATGCTCCCTTAAGGCTTCCTGTATTTCTTCCTTGTTTTCAGTCCTTTTCCCTCTGTGTATGATTTCCACTGCTTTATTCTGTTTTCGCCGATTAACCTGTTTCCAAAAGATGACTGACCCTTCCCCCCCATTCTCCATTATTTTCCTTGTCATTTGTTCATTATTGCTGGCCCTCTTCTCTGCTTTCATCTCTGCTACATTCCTTCTACACTCCATATACTGTCTCTTAGCTTCTTCTATATCACCTTGTGAGTACCTGTTTTTCCTGGCTAATCTCCATGCTCTATTTTTAACCCTCTTTCTTTTTATGGCTCCTTTCAGTTCTGGGTCTATTCTATATCCTAGATTTTCAACTGGGACTTTCTTTCTACCTATCTTCTCCTGTGCTACCTTAAGAATTCTTCTGGTCAGGTCCCCATTCATTTCCTGTACTTCTCCCTCGTCTTCAAATCTATTCTTCCATTCCTGCAATTCAACTTTGAGACTCTCTTGATACCCTGCCCAGTCTGTTTCTTCCTTAATATTCCACACCCATTTAGTTCCCCCTCGGTTTCTTCTTTGGTATTTCATGTTAATGGAGACTATCATCCAGTTATGGTCACTGCCTATATCCAATCTCCCTTCATCATCTATTTCACAGTTTTGAGTCATCTGAAATATTCCATTGTCCACTAAAATATAATCAATTATTGTCTGCCTTTCACCAGATGCCCATGTCCACTTTCCTTTACATTTTACATCCCTATTAACTATCCTCAGACCAAATTCCCTTGTGAAATTCAGTAACCTGGTTCCATTTCTATTAATTCCGCTATCCCCTCCCTCTATTCCACTCATTCCATTACCTATGTGTCCGTTAAAATCTCCAGCTATCATAACCTGGTAGCCCTGCTGCTGAACGTCGCTAACCATCATTCTCATCCTATCATATATCTGGTCATTCCATTCATTAGGTAACCCCTCACGACCCACATACACTACAGCTATTGCTACCTTATTTCCATTTGACTCTATTCCTATCCACTGCATCTCATTTTTCACCTCGTTGTCTTCTTCCCAGGAGTCTTGCCATACCTCGTGCCACTTTACCCCCTTCTTAATCAAAAAGCCTACTCCTCCTCCTTTTCTTTGTCCACTTTCTCTCCCTGTACCTATCAACTCATACCCTGCTGGGCATGCTACTATGCTAACCTCTTCCTTTCTGATATGTGTTTCTGCTAGGGCTACAATATCTATTCCCTCGCTCTCTATTACATCTCCTATCTCTGCCATTTTGTTTTTATATCCCCTGCAATTGACGTACCCTATTTTCACTGTCTTTGCCTTGCTGTTATTCCTCATCCTTATGCTTTCATTTTTCCTGCTTCCAACATTTTTCCCTAGAGACTGCCTGGTAGACGCCGGGATTTCTAGTTTCCCTGCAGCTGCACCCACTCACTATAAACCTGCCCTAGCCTATCTCCTCCTGCCTGACTAGGGTGCAGCCCATCCCAGGCGAACAACTCCCTCCTGCCGACAAAATCCTCCCATACATCCCTGAATGCTATACCCCTCCCCCTACACATCCTACCCAGCTGCCTATTTATCCCACAGATCCTGCTAGCCTCCCAGCTACTCATCCTTGCCCTTGGTAGGATCCCCATAACTAGTGCCTCACAATCTAACTGCCCTATCCGGTCTAAGAGTCCCCTATACCTTCCCAAAACTGTCTCTGTACCCACCCTTCCTATTCCCCCCTCCTCCCTGTCCGACAGGTCATTAGTCCCAACCTGGACAATGACCTTCGGACACTCCCCACTGCTCTGCACTAGCCCCTCTAAACGCTCCTCTACGTCTCTAATCTTTGCCCCTGGCAGACATACCCTCACCCTATTCTCCCTGTCCCTCCTACAAAAGGTCCCATCTATCCTCCTAACGATACTGCTCCCCACCACAACTGCCTGTCTGACACTAATCCTCTCTCCTCCCGCTTCCCTCCTGGCCTGCGTCTCCTCCCTCACTGTCTCCCCTGCCGTCTCTCCCTCCTCCCCTACACCCTCCTGCCCACTGGTCCCTACCTCCTCCTGCACTGTCTGTCCTATCGCCTCTCTATCCCCTTCCCTGTTCTGCCCTTGACCACCCTCCTGTCCCCCTACCATACTAGCTCCCTCCCCTGCAGCCCTACTCCTATCTCTGGCCTCCTCCAGCTCTAACTTGAGGGCTGCCAACTGGACTTCTAAAGTCTCAGTCCTCCTGCACTTCCCGCACCTGTATCTAAAACTTTCCTCCCTTGCCTCTTCAAAGCTACACACCAGCCCAGTACATCCAAACTCCTCCCACATACAGCACCCCTCGCACTGTATGTATCCCTCCCACTCTCTGTCTACCTCCCTCGTCTCTGTACCTCTCCCCCCGTCTCCTGTCCCTTCCTCTGCTCTGCTCTCCTCCCGCCCTCCTATCCGTTCCCGTCCTGCCTGCTTCCCTCCTCTAGAACACCTCCCTCTTGTTCCCTTCCCTCGCCCTGCTCCTGTCCTGCTCTGCGGCACACCACGACCCGACATGCTGACTCTAAGTCTGTATTTTACCTTGTATGTTTATTATTTTACTCCTCGCTAATGAATTCAAAATGGCGGCTCCCACGCTACTGTCCTATTTCCGCTCGCTCAAACTTTCAACTTCAAAATACCTAAAAATAGCCCGAGTTTATCACTAAAACTTTCCCTGCGATGCCTCTATATATTCATAAAACAAATCCCCTTCCAATTTGGTCCAACTCTGTCTAAAATTACACAAAATCTGCTAATCTTTCACCAGCTTCAACAATCCCAACCTTCTCTCGCTAAATCTCGTCTCGTCTCGATCTGTGTCCGGTCAAAAGTATGGCAGCAAAACAACTTGGATAAATGGGAGAGGCACTGACGGAATCAAGTTTGGTCGGGTTTCACGATTTGTGGAAATGTAAACAGGATGAAAACGCGAGTGGATCAAAGAATATGGTCTGATTGACCATCGGGAACAGTTGTCATGTAGCTAATGTCACGGAACGAACTCAATTCAGGATGAGATACCCGTTTGAATTTGGCGCTGGAATGTCGGACCTTTTGCCCGAAATGGATTTTGTGTGACATTTTCGACAATTAGAGGCCTGTTGCTGTGGATATATGCGGATTTCAATTGATAATCCGTGTGATATACCTGTAGAAAATAGTTTTGGAATAAACTGGTGAGTTACAGCTTGTTGGTGTGTTCAGAAACGGAGAAATCATGCCAAACGTGAAGCGGGACGGTGGTGAGATTCGTTTCAAACCTTTCTATACAGGAGCTCCATGTGACGACGTTGTGATTTTAGACCCATCCGCCACCATCTTATTAGCACAAATACTTGACTGCACAGATGAATACACTATATTTTATTGCAGATATGGCCCTATGTGGGTCATTGAACGGATGGATGTTTCAGGTCCAACCTCTTTACCTACCCCCGCGTATATTAGCACGGAAGCTTGACTGATTGAACGTTACGAGCGCCTGTGGCTCCAACTTCGAAGCGAACACAAAAATGCCAGCTGATTGTATTTTTGCTGTGAAATACATATATATATATATATATATATATATATATATATATATATATATATATATATATATATATATATATATATATGTATATATATGTATATATGTATATATATATATGTAAATATATATATATATATATATGCTTCTTGTCGAAAAATAAAGTCATTTTTGTGAAATCATTGTTTACATTAACAATTCCACTTTTGCTAATGTCATGACTCTTGTAAGATAACTGAAGTATTTGATCCATCAACATAATATGGGAAAATTGTCTCAAAAAGTCCAAAATCTACATTCTTCCAAAAAAGTATGAAGAATACCTTACGTGATACAATCTTCATCTCCTCGCAGATTGCACGTGATTGTATTATATAATGTCTGAGTTTTCAAAACGTGTCTGGGGGTACCCCCCCCCCCCCATCCTTGCCTGTGGGCTCGACCCTGTTGTTTCACTCCCCAAAAGTCCCATCTGTTTTCCCTTAATGTTTAGAACCCTACATTTCCCGCCAATATTGGGACCCTTCTGGATTTATTCTAGCAAATAAGCCAGATTTTATACCACGATATTTTTTAAGTAAAAATTCCTGCCCCATATGTGTTTTAGCCATTCAGTAAGAGAGAGAGAGAGAGAGAGAGAGAGAGAGAGAGAGAGAGAGAGGAGAGAGAGAGAGAGAGAGAGAGACGAGAGAGAGAGAGAGATGAGAGAGAGAGAGAGAGAGAAGAGAGAGAGAGAGAGAGAGAGAGAGAGAGAGTGTGTGGCGGGCCTATTTGTTTGAAACAATAAAGTTGAGCATTGGAGAACTATCATGCTAATGAATCTTTTATCTTGATTGGTAAACGTACATAGTCTAGTGTTGAAATATTTTGTGTTAGATAAAAAAAGAGATCCCTTAATAGCCATGTATTTCTTCAAGCAAGAAAGGTAGGAGCAATTACTCCCAGTCATGGAAATTAGTACGAACTTTCCAGGATATGAATTTAACAGAAGAAATAAAAATTCCGTTCAAATGTGCATTACTTTTCCAACGGAGACAGCTAAATTAAAGGGTTCAGTTCGGCGTCGTCCCTCTTGTGTCGGCAGGTGGCGATGGTGTGCGATACACAATATTTTTTGCTATTTCATTTGGTTTGTGCCTGCTTTGCCCATTGCTGAAATACGCTTTTTGAGTGACAATTTCAGGTGAAACAAAGACATATTCGTTGGGCAAGAAACATGTTTGATTTCTCAAGCCCTCCGTCCTCTTCATTTACAGCTTCACAAAACGGTTTGTTGCTCATTTTCGTCTTACTTAGTGTATCAGTGCTTCTAAATTTTCCAATAATGCTGCTCGTATGCCGGAACAAACAGTACAAAGTCAAATTAAATATAAGTATGCTCTCCTTCCTCGTCAAAATTTTAGTTCAAAACTGCCTGAGAAATTTCACAAGGTTTATGCATCCTGTGTTGCATTGTATGTATAAAATTGCGCCCCCCGTAATCCAGTGACATCTCAGAATGTGAAATTGTTAATCGTTTTTAGCTCAGCAGACCTGTCAGTCAGCTGAGCTTATCTTATGGTCCTCCGTCCGTCGTCCTTCCGTCCGTACGTCGTCCGTCAACAATTCACATTTTCGACTCTTCTCCGAAACCGTCTGCCAGATCCACTTCAAACTTGGTAGTAATGTGCCTTGGGTAGGTGTCTACCAAGTTTGTTCAAATGGTCACGGTCCAGTGATTTTTGGAGTTTTAATGATTTTTTTTGGTTCTTTTTTGGGCAAATCTTAAAAAAACTTCTTCTCTAAAAACCACACACCCAATTGCTTTGATATCACACAGAAACACTCCCTCGAACTCTCGGTTCTTAATTTGTTTACCAGGTGGCGCTGCAATTTTTTTCTATTTTTTTATGAACTTTTGTGTGTTATAGCTATTTTCGACTTCTTCTCCAGAACTGTCTCTCAGATTAAGCTGAAACATGGTGGATATGTTCCTTGTAGAAGGGTCAAACAAAATTGTTCACTATGTGGGACTGCTGATGATTTCTGATTTTTAACGATTTTTTTCAATTCGGGTACATATCGGTCAATGCAGCTTTCCTATTGATTACTATGGAAGTCAATGAACATTCTAATGCTTATTCACATTTCGACTTCTTTTCCAAAACCGTCATCCAGATTAACTTCAAACTTGGTGGGGATGTACCTTTGGTGGGTGTCTACCAGGTTTGTCCAAATGGTCATGCACCAATGAATTTTGGATTTTTTCATGATTTTTTTGCAAAAATCTTTACAAAAGTTTTAATGAGAAAGTTTAACATGGGAATTTCTTGTAATGGTTATAAGTTAAATAATTTTGGCCAGATTTACATCAAACTTGGTGGGGGTGTGCCTTGGGTGGATCTCTACCAAGTTTGATCAAATGGTCACGCTCTATTGATTTTTGGAATTTTTATGCATTTTTTGTTCTTTTTTGGGGCACACCTTAAAAACTCTTCATCTCTGAAACTGCTCACCCAATTGTTTTGATATCGTACATAGACACTCCCAGGGACACCTAGTTCCCAATTTGTTCACCACGTGGCGTTGCAATTTTTTCTATTTCTTTTATGAATTTTTTGTATGGTTTTGCTATTTTTCACTTGTTCTCAGAACCGTCACTCAGATTAAGGTGAAATGTGATGGATTCCTGATTTATAAGTATTTTCAACTTGGGTACTTATCGGTCAATGCAGCTTTCCTATTGATTACTATGTAAGTCATTGGGCATTCTAATACTAATTCACAGGACAACTGACGCGAAATTTACTGTTTATTTGATAACTTGAGATCTGTTTTGAGTTGGTACTGTGATGCTGCACATGTTAATGTTTCTGTATGAAGGTCATGCTCAGACAGTACATGAATGACTTTGACCTCGTTTCTGGGGTCACAGTGCAACATACATGAATTTTACTCTTCATTATAACTTGAGAACTACTTGAACCTTGATGTTGCACATGTTAGTGTTCTTTTATAATGGTCAGACTTCCTCAGAACATGGGTGACCTTGATCCTTTCCCAAATTCATAGAGCTGCAAGTGTGATGAATGTCAAGATCAGGTGAGCATGGGCTGTTCACACAGCCCTCTTGTTCATACTAGTGTCTGGTTTTAGGAAAGGACAATATTGAGGCGTGTGATTTTGAAAAAGGCTGGTGTGGCTTTCGCCCGGGTAATATGAACCGATGGAGACGTGGCACCCAGACTACATTCGGACCAAGCTATGACCACACTTTGGGTCGTGTTTTTCAGGATATGCCTTGTGAGTATGAACAAGACATGGATTTGTTTGACAATACCTTTGGTGCCAGACCTGGTGACAGAACCAGTACGTCCATCTTGTGTCTCGTTTACCATCGCCATACACTATACAAATTGTGAAGGAAATATTCACTTTCTAGTGCACCGGTCTGCATTAAATAGATTTGAGCAATTGTACGGCCCATGTCCCTGCAGTACAGCCAATATAAGGTAGACTAGCCAGAATCAGCAGGACTTTGATAGATGTTGCAAGTACAGAATCAAAAAGTACACTCCAATCAGAAATTCCATTTTGTAATGACACAACATGCCAACACATAATATTATTATAAAGGAATCTTATGTATGTATATCCATCACATGAGACAGTTGTCAAGCTATAAAGTTTGTAACCGATCTTCGTCCATTTGGGGTAGAATGTATTTCACTGCAGGTTCCATTTTCACCCAAAATTGATGGCTTTAATATCAATGTTGTAAAATTTACTCCATTTTTGCAAAAGAGAAGTAAGATATTGATTGTTGACGTGACTTGCTAGTCAGCCAGCATATTATTTATCATACCAATATGATGCTATGCCTCGATTATCAATTCACCACCAATATTAATATAACTATGAAATCGGAGAACTGGCTACCAGCAAATCATAGCTGAAAGTGTAAATGTCAAGTAGGTGTGAGTAAGTGTACAACCCATGTTCACAGATCTAGTGCAAGCCAAGTGTTGCCGAAATCTGTTGCACAGTGATTAATTTTTTGCAAGGAGAGTTTCCAAAAAACACACAAAAATACCAAAATTCATATTTTGATAATGACAAAAGCTAAATGAGACATCTCTGTTCATAATTATGATATGAAGCAGTTTAACTCATGTCTGACAGGAGATAGGTATCATTGATGATTGAAGAGACATTGTATTGCTGCAAAAAGAGAAGTAGAAAAAGGAAAAGTTGTTCAGCAGGCACACACATCCCTAGTAGACTTCCTTTTATTCGAAGCGTTCGATGAAGGCAAGACTTGGAAAGAAGACTAAAGCTGATGCTAATTGGTTGGTGTCATTCTGTTTACGCGGAAAAGTATTAAAACTGTAATAAAGTATCCAGGCCGGGGTATTGGTATATCATATATGCAGTGTTCCTGAGTAATGGAGATCAAGGTCAATGCTAGGACGCAGAAGTAGATGGAGGTAATGTGCATTTATGAACCATTATGCATTACTCTGGATCGTTGGTGTTCACGCAGGTGAAACATTGTGACACTCAACCAGCAACACTCTACAGCAAAGTGTCGCTGGTTGAGTGTCATATTGTGCCCGGGGTATTAGCATATCACATGAGTAGTGTTTCTGAGTAATTAGCATCAGGGTAAATGGAAGAATGCTAGAGTAGGTAGAAGTAATTCGCATTTATGAACTATTATGCATTACAGATGGCTCGTTTGTGTGCACACACTTCAGCCAATATGCCACTCAACCAGCGACACTTTACAGCAACCGTCAAATCAACCTTGACAAAGACAAATGTTTGTCATTCTGGTTTTACAAAAATAATCAAGATGGCGGGTACCTCAAAGTCTACGTGTCTACGAGCCATTTGGTGACGTCAGACGACGAGGCGGTGTGGATCAGGATGGACGCATATGGAAATAATTGGATGCAGGGAGAGATAGATCTGCCTCGGGATACAGTCAATCCAGACAACTTTGTTACAAAGGTACTTGGCCATAGTTTGTTTGACTACATAAAACTGGTTCCCCAATTTTCAATAAAATGTTTATTGGGTCATTTGGAACAAAGCACTGATGGCTTGGTGTATAAAGTGATACATGGACCATATTGTATATTGTGATACTGTACTGTCTAAAGTGGCACAATGGTGTATAAAGTGATACATGGGCCATAGTGTATATTGTGATACTGTACTGTCTAAAGTGACACAATGGTGTATAAAGTGATACATGGACCATAGTGTATGTTGTGATACTGTACTGTCTAAAGTGACACAATGGTGTGTAAAGTGATACATGGACCATAGTGTATATTGTGATACTGTACTGTCTAAAGGGACACAATGGTGTATAAAGTGATACATGGACCATAGTGTATATTGTGATACTGTACTGTCTAAAGTGACACAATGGTGTATAAAGTGATACATGGACCATAGTGTATTTTGTGATACTGTACTGTCTAAAGTGACACAATGGTGTATAAAGTGATACATGGACCATAGTGTATATTGTGATACTGTACTGTCTAAAGTGACACAATGGTGTATAAAGTGATACATGGACCATAGTGTATATTGTGATACTGTACTGTCTAAAGTGACACAATGGTGCATAAAGTGATACATGGACCATAGTGTTTATTGTGATACTGTATTGTCTAAAGTGACACAATGGTGTATAAAGTGATACATGGACCATAGTGTATATTGTGATACTGTACTGTCTAAAGGGACACAATGGTGTATAAAGTGATACATGGACCATAGTGTATATTGTGATACTGTACTGTCTAAAGTGACACAATGGTGTATAAAGTGATACATGGACCATAGTGTATTTTGTGATACTGTACTGTCTAAAGTGACACAATGGTGTATAAAGTGATACATGGACCATAGTGTATATTGTGATACTGTACTGTCTAAAGGGACACAATGGTGTATAAAGTGATACATGGACCATAGTGTATATTGTGATACTGTACTGTCTAAAGTGACACAATGGTGCATAAAGTGATACATGGACCATAGTGTTTATTGTGATACTGTATTGTCTAAAGTGACACAATGGTGTATAAAGTGATACATGGACCATAGTGTATATTGTGATACTGTACTGTCTAAGGTGACACAATGGTGTATAAAGTGATACGTGGACCATAGTGTTTATTGTGATACTGTACTGTCTAGAGTGACACAATGGTGTATAAAGTGATACATGGACCATAGTGTACATTGTGATACTGTACTGTCTAAAGTGACACAATGGTGTTTAAAGTGATACTATGATGTATAACTAATGTCCTAAAATATAGAAAGGAAGCAAGAAAGACGATGGAAACCTTGGAAATATGACTCAAACAAACACGAACCAAACAAACAAACGAAGAAAAAATGAAAAAAAAAAAAAATGAAAATAAGACAAAGCAAAATAAAATATAAGAAAAAATGTAAAAATCGCAGAGAAATTTTGATATCAGCTAAAACTCTTATTGGCCTCGAGAAAACGTAAAATCCATTAGACAGTGCTATTACCGTATCCAAACGGTAGTCCTAGTGAAACAAATCCAAGTCAATTCCGACCAAAGGCGATGTTTGGTTTAAACATATTGTATTCGACCGAATACAATTGGGGAGAAGGACAGAGCCCTATAGTAACCCCTCTTGTGAAAGAAAGACAGATGGACAGGACAGATGAGACAGCACAATACCACATGCGATGCTCTAGGTACACTTTCCATCCACCGTAAACGGGCCACAGAGCATTGCACCCTGCAGCAAGTTGAAGGAAGACACCACAAGTGTAACAAGACAGACATTGGGGCTAAAGAGATATAACTAAGCACATGCTAAATGTGAAAAGATGTAAATATATTTTCTGAGCAAGAAAACAGTCGCAGGATTAACAACGAACTGAGTGGATTATGTTATGGCACCAGAAAGCGTCTAGCTTATAAAAATAGTCATGGACAGCCAGAAATATGTTTTTGTTATTTTCGAAACTGCAGCCTGAAGCACCATACAAGATTGTTTCCAGACTAAAAGGAGCATACTTTATTACAACGCTCTGGAGATCATTCCTTTGGATGATATGATAGAGACAGACAAAAAAATAATGCCATATATCTTCAAGGTTTTCCCCGCATCTACACTCTGGAGAATCAATAAACCAATATCAAACAGGCAAGCATTCAGCTGACTGCGGCTCATGCGCAGTCTAGCATGGATGACTGCCGGGAATCGTTTACCAATATAATAAAGTTGACTTTGCTTACCTGATCTTGGTACATTCTGGGTAATTTTCTGTTTGAAATCAAATAAAGACTATGAATTTCGTACTTCAGAAGGAAGTTGGTTCCAAAGTTCGGTTATGGCTGGGAAAAAAGATGTGTCAAAGAGTTCAGTTCTAGTTCTAAAAAGTGGTATATCTGGTGTCTGTCTGGTATTGTATTTTCTATTGTGATTTGGGTCGTTGGGAATAATATCAGTTAGGTATTCTGGGACTAAATTAATTTTGATTTTGTATATATTTATTAATTCACTCCTTTCTCTGCGAATGTCGAAGAGTTTAATTTTCGATCGAACAACGTCCACTATATCATTTATAAATATCCAAAACAAAAGTGGCCCTAATACAGAGCCCTCGGGGACACTAGCATTTATTGTGCTCCACTGAGATGCCTGCCATATAACACAACGCACTGTTGGCGATCAATTAAATAATTTTAAACCAATTAAGCACAGAACCCGATATGCCACTGAGCGCTAATTTGTGAAATAGACCATCGTGCCAAACACGATCAAAAGCTTTGTTTATGTCAAGAAAAACTATTAGAATCTCCTTCTGTTGGTCGATTGCAAAGCACAATTCGTGATAGAGGGAAAGAAGCTGGCTGACTGCAGAGTCACCAGGAATAAATCCGGACTGCCAATGTTTCATGGTATGTTTAGCTTAATCACATGATGTTTTGGTTCGTTTGTACCCAAAAGAGTCCAAAACGTACATCGAAAGGTCCACAGTGTGAAAAAAGCCATGTCTAGTTTTAACATGACAAGAATGGAAAAAATGTTTAAAACTATAGGCCTATTTCAGTAAATTGCCTTGATCAGGGGCATCATACATGTGCATATAGGACTAAACAATTCATGAAAATGGACCAAAATCTGCAACACAGCAGAGAATTTGCGAGCACAGCTTCCAAATTTAGCTTCTTGAGCTTCTTGGGGTCCTTTCCTCTGTTGCATCTACCCCCAAAACTCGGGCCCTGCTGTTTTGGCACCCACTTCCAATAAATCCTGGATCTGCCCCTGTTATCTTCTCGGTTATAAATTTTCTTCAGTCGTTAGAGTGTCTCAATGTAGTGTACCTCCATTGATTTTATACAGTTATCTTCAAAGCCCAAAGTTCGAGAACCAATTATACCTTTAGAGAGAGGACTGTGTTTTGTCTGGCTTCAATACGAGCTTCACACTTTTCAAACGCAAGGAAATTCGTCTCAGGCTTGTATACTTGAGTGGCAAGTTCTGTCATATTTCGGAACTTAATCCTGTTTTTTGCCTTTTTTGGATATCCAAATTATGCTCACCATTTCTCAACACTGTTAAATTTATTCCTTCATTTACATTCTTTGATAATGTGGACTTTATTTTGATACTGAGGACGGACTGACATTTTGAGTAAGTTCTTCATTTTCTTAATTTTTGTAGCATACTAAGAGCTGTCACTTTTGCAGTGAATTAAAGTTTCTCCACCAGCAATTTTTGTATCACCCTAGAGAAAATTCGAGAAATGTATTGCCATTAATATTCCAGACAGTGGTTTTGTTTTGGAGATAGATATGATGTTATGGCGACAAAACAACGGTAGCTTGTACAGTAGTTTTTCTCATTGGTATCACCTGAGGGACCTCAGAAATTAGATCTTGATATAGGAATAATCCAAAAAAGAATTCAACTTTTGTTCTCAAACTCTAGAGAAGGCGGATTGTGCACTTGGTTCTAACAAAAGGGTTTTTCATGAAAGAAATGTTTAGACATAAAAATTCCACTGAACACGTTTGTATAACGAAAAAAGAAGCCATTTTGACACTGAAAATATAT
The DNA here is from genome assembly GCA_964020975.1 of Hermodice carunculata. Taxonomy (NCBI): domain Eukaryota; kingdom Metazoa; phylum Annelida; class Polychaeta; order Eunicida; family Amphinomidae; genus Hermodice; species Hermodice carunculata. The sequence continues at coordinate 1,428,560 of CAXHWN010000937.1, read as the reverse complement.
TGATTTTTTTGTGATAAGTAAAACACAAAAAAGTGGACTGCACAATATTTTATTTTATTCATCAAACTCTCAATACCGATGAATTGACGCCAAATTCTTCCCATTGGCAAAAGATTGTAATTGTAAATAAATTGTAAATAAATAATAAAATAAATGCTTTGTCCATCAAGAATTATGCTAGCCATGAGTTAACAGATTTCTATGCCTTGAGTGAAAGCAGGAAATCGATTGACTCCCAAAGGATCAACACGGAAAACATTGTGTAAGAAAAAAAAAACATGTGTGCCAAGGAAAAGATGTGCAACAAAGATAACAATAAGTTCTCCAAGGAAAACAATTGCGTGAAAGCTCCTTTAAATGACAATGATTAAGTAAGAAATATATACTGCTACGAGAAGTCAATGCTGCGTTACTTTTCCTTCTAGGTGACGTTTGAAGCTAAAAAAGGACGCAACTATAATTCCATCGGTTTGGATGATATCAGTGTTGTGGATGGGCCATGCCATGGAGGTACATAAAAATGTTCCATTAGACACCATAATCCACAAACAAAAGAATCTCACTGTTAATGCATACGGAGCTGGAGAAAATATGCCATAATAGGGTAGTGGTCTTAATTTTTATTAGACAGAATAGGAAATGCAGTTGCAAAAGGAAGTGGGTCCTTAGTGGAGATAATCTACTTAAGACGTTGTGACGCACCTGCGGCTTATTTTGACAAACCTCTAGCTGGAACATTTACAACCAGGTTCGTATTTTAAGAAAAAGCATTTGTGGAAAGTTCAATAAATATGGGTCACAATGTCCTTTTCATTTTGAATATAAATAGAGATATGTACTTACATATTTTAAGAAAAAAGCATTTGCGGAAAGTTCGATAAATATGGGTCACAATGTTCTTTTTTTAATATAAATAGAGATATGTACTTACATTTATACTGGCAGTTGACGTTTCTTGCACCTTTGAGTTGGGTCTATGTGGGCTGATAATCGACACTGAAGTCGACACACAGTGGCTCAGAAGACGAAATGGGATGCGTGGAAAACGCAAAGGTATATGTATAATTTAGACATCTACATGCATTATACGCTGCTGCTGGTTCTCCTCCTCCTCCTCCTCCTCCTCCTCCTCCTCCTCCTCCTCCTCCTCCTCCTCCTCCTCCTCCTCCTCCTTCCTCTTAAGTACTAAAACTCAAACATGATCAGCAATGTGTTTATGGTGATATCCACATGCAGGTCCTGTGATATATATGATCATATCGCATAATACAATACAAGCTCAATGTCTTTCGGAAAGAGTTGCGTGTCGAGGTTGAAACAGTACAGACATAAATCAAAAGGTCTGTTCACGTTCCAAGTTTCCTTTTCTTCACATGCTTTAAGCAAAACGACTATATAAGTCCTTTTTAGCTTCACCAAATCGAATTGACATTCGGGATATGCACCAACTGCATACAAATTTCCTATCAGCGCCAATTTTAAAAGGTATTTAAAATGTAAATGTTCCTCTCAGCTGCGTTTTGTGCTTTGCACCCGTCCTTCAACTCTTTACCATATTGGAGTATCGTGACTCAAGCATCAACACCAAACATGCCTGGTGCCCTTGGATAATTGCGACTCATACATCAAAAATGTGTATGCTTGCCACCCTTGGACCTTTTTGACCCAGGCACCTAGACCGGACAAGCATGCAGCCTCTGATGCCCGGTTTCAGAAGTTGAAATCAACCTGAAGTGCCACAAAGCAACATAAAACCAAAACTTCTCTAGGCAATTACTAGTATTTTATAAACAAAACAAGGTATAATGTGATCGGTAATATCACCATTCTTGGTGAAATGAATGAGCATAAGTTCGTCATGAACAGAACCGCAAAGAGTTTTGTCTCTACGTGCATGGCGAATATTATGCTCATCTTCCATGTAAATCATCACATTTTTCAGGTTACATTCTACACACGAATGGACTGAACCTCATGACTGGAGCGCGCGCACGTGTCACTACTCGTCCGGTTTCAAGTGGAGTGCCTGGCACCCAGTGTCTGCAGTTAGAATATTTCATATATCCACTCACTGGGGATGCTATTGAGGTAATACTGACAGACGGCAAGGGCAAAAGCCGAATGGTCCATAAATTGAATTTCCCAAATTCATCGGATGATGTAAAGTGGAGGAAGAGAGAAATTACTTTTCACGTGGAAGGACCATTTCAGGTAAGAAACCAATTCAAAATTAGATAGTGATCAAGTGGAGAGAGTGACGGCATATTCAGGATGTTAAATTTGGCTAAAGCTGAAAAACGTTAGTTGGCCAATTACATATTTTTAGCCAATAACGTTTGGCTAATAGAAAGTGCTAACCCAGAAATATTGAGTTTTGGCTTGGGTTTTTAGTGGTAGTCTTAATCTGTCAGAATTCAAGCGAATTAGTGCAGAGTCTTGACATTTCTAGTAATAGTCCAGGGGAAATCATGATGATGACGATGATCATGGCGATGGTGATCTCTGCTTGTCTGCAGCAGAAAGGTGAAAAGGCTAGAGAAACCATTGCATGGCTGATCAGGTTACGCTGGCATGTGGTTGTAGACTACAGTTGTTAATCTTTCTGTTTTACATATTAGCATTTTTTGAGTCTAAAAAAAATCAGGAAAGTCTAATTTAAAAATTTGGAGAACAGCTTTTAACACATACAAACGTCACAAAAACGCACATTATTTATGATATATAACCCCTAGTTTTTGTTTAATTGAAACACGAAACAACACCTGGATGCAAAATTTATATAAATGTATCAATTGGGGTCTGTTTCCTGTCATACCGTTGTACCTTCTCAGCATACAGTACTCGCCTGTTTTATCAGACAGTGTACCTACATGACCACTAGTAAACTGTGTACTGCAAGAAACCTGAATCAGCTAACTTTATGAAAGATGAAACAACACAGCATGCTGAAAATACAGTATTTTCGGGAAATGTGAGCTATGTTTGCTGGGTGTGCAAGCAGACAATCATATCTGTGGTCAACAAACATGTTTCCCGGACCAAAGCTCAGACGCAAAGCACTACATGCCCTCTGATACCTGCGATCGGCTCCAGACCTCGCTTCTTCCCCAAACTTTCATGCCTTGTTATTTGCGTGAGACACCTTCCCCTTTGATCATAGCCCCGCCTGTAAGGCTCAGACACTTTCCATGCCCTGCATCTGCAACCATGGGTGCCATGATAACTTCTACCACATTTCCCTTGCCCTCTCCAACCCCTGACATTCTCATTTACTTTGCTCGCATTAACTCTGACATTCCGTTTCTTTTCTCTTAGCACTCTGCTAGGCAGTTACAGCTTTGATAGTAGAGAGATAAAGAAATTCTCCGACCGTGACCTATCTCACTTCTCAGGGGTCACCCTCGTGCTTTCCCTTGACTTTATACCGCAAGCGGATCGGAGGTGTACCCAGAAGCAAAAGCGACACGTAATCGTCCCGACTTTATTTCAAATTGGGGAAAAAAGAGGTACAAGAACGCAGAAGTTGCAGTTCAACGCTCACTGAAGAACTATTCATACTTCGAAAATGTTTTAATGTGTTCTTCGGTTGGGAAATCATACATGCACTATGTAACTCAAAAAAAAAAAAATAGTCAAAGTAAAGTATGCGTCTCGTGGATATGATTTGCACTGGTCCCAATCAGTAAAGCTTAACGAGAAAATGAGTTTTAAGATCCGAGGAGAACGTGACTTAAATAAGTCGATGCCGTTCTTTCACGGAATGGACCATTGTGGCCAGTCGTGGCACGTATCGTAATTCTCATGTAGAAAGGAAACCATACGGGCTTTACGTCCGTGAAGTAAACACAATTGGAAAATTATGTTACTTGAACAGTCCCGAGGCGACAGTGAAAAGTACTAGTTTTTGTGTAAGATTGAATTGTATATGTTTTTAGTCTCAACAGAACATCATTCATACTCACCGCTATATAAGCATTCCCTTGTGAAAGGCAACATGTAGATTTTTCTTTTTCTTTCTTTCTTTCTTCTTTCTTTCTTTCTTTCTTTCTTTCTTTCTTTCTTTCTTTCTTTCTTTCTTTCTTTCTTTCTTTCTTTCTTTCTTTCTGACCAGATTTGTCCGGAGTTTTTCATGGGACCCTACTATTCCGAAACCCACCAAACTTGCCATGGTAAATGACCTACCATTGAAATTAGGCACCTGACTTGGAACAGTCATGATGATTAAACTGATTGAAATGAGGGGGAATTAAAATTTTAAAAGCTCCATATCTTCTGAACTGGCAGCCAGAGGCGTTGTGAATTCAAAGACCCACATAATTCATGCATTCAGGTTGTAGTTGAGATCTGCCCTACACATGGCGATTGAGGCCTGCTGCACTCATGCCACTTTCGTAAACTTCTATGTGTAATTCGTATATTTTCAAAATTTATGCCATGGTAAGTGCAATTACTCAATTTGAATAGCGAGTTGCTATATTTCTATTGTTATTTGATGATTAAAATCTTGCTTGAACAGCTTTATTTATCTGCTGAATATATTGCTGAAGACAGGCCCGGTTGCTCGCGTACCACTGGATCTTAAACTCAATGTGACCACAGTCAGCACGAATTATACGATGCCTCCTTTGTTTTCTCAAGGGATGTATATGTCACCTGCTTATACATATATCTCTGCTTCAAATTTCTGTGGCTAAATTTCAACACAGGACTGATTTGCTTTGATGAATACATTTTAAAATGCATTTATACATTTAAGAAAACAAAGAAGGCATGGTATAAAAAGGATACATCCCTTGTTCTCGTGATTTATCTGGAATCCTGCATTTTTAAATCACTACGCTTCGTTCCGGGATTTAAAAAAGCAGGATTCCAGATACATCCCTTGAACTTGGGATGTATCCTATTCATAATTACGTGACACATTTACATGCTACTCGAAAGTAGGACGTTAGCGTAATGTAAATCTATGACTCTCTAATGTCTTGCTCCCGTCCCGAAGTCATAGCCCATTTCACACATAACAGCCATGCTATTAAGCTTTTCTCGTGGACCTACATATAAACAAATCCGGGACAATTACGAATACAGAAAATAGTACCGATGAACAATGAACTGTGACGTGTCGATTATGGCATTTACACATACCTACCTCCATTGATCCCATCCTGTGAATTGGGATTTGGTTTAGTCGATATTTGAGTTTCCTATTTTGGATTAGGTGGTTCGTGTCGAAGGCTGCTTGTTCGAGACCCGGCCATTGCGTGTTCAGAAAGCAAAAGTTTTTATGCTTCAAAGCACCTAACTTCCTGAAAGCCCTCACAGTTCTGGTTCTCCTTCTGCTTCTTGTGAACAATATAATCCGTCAACTCGGTGTGCGCATCACACCGTATTAACCATTGGTCTACTGCGTCATCTGCCTCCTGTGAACAATCGTTACATTTCCAGCAGCTGCCTGCAGTCCGTTTTGCCTTCTAATTTCCACATGGATAGCCCCTTCCCTGCTTTGCAAGAAACCTTGGATTGCTCACCCACCCCCACCCAAGCACGTAATTTTGTTTTTTTTTAATACATTGTTCACCTTTAACGTAAATTTTCCCTTACTTTCTACGATTGATCTTTCAAGCCTTTTGCCACAATCTGTCCTACGAATGCCCTCCAATCACGCAACAGACCGGAACCCCTCCGTTCAGATCTTTTGCTTAATTTACTATCGTTCACCCATCCTGTTTGTTCCTTAACTGCTTCATTATAAAGTTTTATACAATATCGGCCCTCGCTTATGGTTTGTAAATATCTCCAGTAGTTCAATTTTGTCTTGGCATTTTCGTACATGATGCTATGCCATCCAACACCCACCCTCATCAAACTGCTTCTGTTGGTGTACATGGTGGTGCTCCCAGAATCCACTTTCTCCTTTTATTATGTGCTTTCCCCATCCCGTGGATACGGTCTCATTTACTGGGATAAAATCTAACCTTAAAGACGTACTGGTACTTCCACTCTGTCCCAAAGAACAGGCACTGTGAATACTTTATTCAGATTGTTGATTGCCGTCCCTTTTATTGTTCCTTTATATTGTTCACCATCTGTTTTTATCTTTTCAATGTGATGTCTGATCATACATTTACCTGTTGCTTTTATCTGGGCAGCAAAATATTTATATTCATATTCATCAACCTCCCCAATATCAACCAGCTGCTTTCTCCCCCTCAAGAATATGAAATGTCCCAAGTTATCATTTTCTGTTTCCATCTGGTTTCTTTTATAGTGGCTGTTGTTCGTTCTAAATTCGGTTTTCTACTTATTCCCCTGGTATGTTCAACATATCCCATAACTCGTTTTGGGATTTTGCCAGGAGCACTATATCATCTGTGAAAAGCAATCCAGGAAATTTCTGGTGTCCTATCTTTATTCCCTTTGATATCGCAGCCCATTAACTCGTCACCAAGTTCATAAAATAAGGGAAATATACGTAGTGATGTTTTTAGCCTCTTAAGCGAGCAGTGAATATAACAAAATATGTGATCTGTGTACGGCTCCACAGTGAACATGGAAAAGCCATTACCACATGGTGAATTTGTAACCTCTAACTTACGCCAGTTAATATCATTGTAAATGATTGAGCGTACTGTGGGACCCCCCCCCCCCACTCTACTGGTGCCATTGTTGTAAAAGGGTAGTTTTCCTAATGCATTCCTCCTCCTCCTCCTCCTCCTCCTCCTCCTCCTCCTCCTCCTCCTCCTCCTCCTCCTCCTCCTCATCCTCCTCCTCATCATCATCAAAGTAATATTTCATTTACCCATAAATAAATACATCTCCCAAATATTTCGATCTACAATAAAACTTGGTTTAATATTAAAGGACTTTAAATGCCACAGGGAATTTTACTGATTTGATGTGTAGGTCTGATTACCCGTCTCTGGTCCTATGAATTTGTAGATTGTGCTAGATGCAGTTAAAGGACATAACGGTGCCATGTATATGGCAGTAGACAATCTGGTAATCGTCAACGGCGCCTGTGTAACACACAGTAAGCTAACTTCACAGGGAGCACTTGATTTGTCGCTTGTTACCCAATTGTTCTTTGTAGCCTGTCGCGGTCGAGTGCAACAAACACCTTTTTTCGATAGAAAACACGCAAATCAAATGCTAGATTGCCCTTATGTTCTATTCAACTTTTTCCAGTTCTAGTCGAGTGCTACCAATACATTGTTCAATGGACACCACGGAAATCAAATGCAAGGTTACATTTAATATGACACCCGTCGTCATATCAAGTGTAGCCTTAGTTAGACTCTGTAAAATGTCCTGACGGGTGCAACTGTCACACAAGCTTGCAAATCCAGATAAAGACACATTTGAATATTCAGATATACCAACTTCTCTTTCCTTCACATGTATTTGATCATGTGGATAATTGCATGGGATGTCATAAACAGAAATGACAAGTTTAAATCTAAAACGATGAAGTTGGAAAAACTATATCCTTGTTCTTCATCACTATCCTCTCTCATTATTGTTTTCAAATCTTTAAACACATTAATTTTTTAAAGCATTTGACAACTAAGGTGAAAAATAAAACTGAAAAAGATTGTTCAACGCATGAATACCTTGCATAAAGATATGTTAACCATACAGTTGCTAGTTAGAGAGCACCCAGAAAAGTGGAATGCAACAATTCTAGCTATTTTTATGCTGAATGTACTGATAACAATGGTTTAAACATCGTGTTCTCTCGGTTCTGATGGCAAAGATGAAGATATTCAGGCACTGATAGAAACGATATAGACATTCTGAACTTTGAGCACTGACGCCAATGGTTAAATATTCTGTTCTGTGAGTATTCATAATAACGGTTAAGACATTCGTTTCTGTGGGTATGGACGATAATGGCAAAGGCATTTTCTTCTGTGAGCCTTGATGATTATAATTTCAAAATTGAAGAATCAGTTTTCTCAAGCGCAACATTTGTAACTTCGTTTGGCATCCAACACCATATTACCCTGTTTCGTTGCAACGGTAAAACTGAACAACGTTTCTAGCCAATGAAAGCTGTTGACGGGGCCTTTTTGTCCAGAAATACATGTGTACTGGTGCTTGATTGAAATACATTTTCTGCGAGAAATTTAAATGTGGATACACAAGAGCACTGCAGATAATAACGAATTTTGCTGTGACTAAAGATCTAAAATGACAGGTAAAGTCTTGGCATTGTTAGGAGGCAGTGCGTTGATGTTACGCTCATTAATGATGCAAATCTGTGCTCCACATATTATGTTCGTTACATAAAATACAAGTTGCACTGAAAATGTTTTGTGACCGTAGCGATACAGTTTACATGGCAAGAGTTTCTGGAAAATATGGATTATAGCTGCCATATGGTTCCGTGTTGACAAGGGACATTTAATCGTAGAACCATCTAGCTTTCCCAAGACGTAAAGAAAGGCACAGCACTGCAAGTGTTTCGAGAAGACAGTTTTTTTAATCTGTAATTGAGGATGACAGGCCTGCTGAACCACGCAAGTTAGGTATTTTCTTGAGAGATTGGTCTGCTTTGGGGGCAATATCAAAATAAATACTTTTCAGGGTACACCACACGTCTGCCTTTGCCCACTTGCTCGGCCAGCCATTTCCGGTGCGACAATTTGATGTGCATCTTGTGGTCTCTACAGTGCAACGGGCATGACGATTGCGGAGACAATTCCGATGAATGGGTGTGTGCTGGTCAGTACATTAGGGAACACAACTCCTTGCTCCTAACGCTAGTTGTCAGCCAAGAGTAGCTCTAACTATCATCTGTTTATTCTCAATTCGCGGTCAATTCGATCCACAACAATTGGTAATTTACTTTGCAGTTTGAGATCCCTGCAATATACACACACGGACAGCCACACATCAACACACACACACACACACACACACACACACACACACACACACACACAAGTGCATATATATATATATATATGTGTGTGTGTGTGTGTGTGTGTGTGTGTGTGTGTAACCAAACAAATGATGAATATTAACTTGTCATATGAATAGTTCATTTCTTTTTCGAACAATCATGACTAAAATATGTGGTCAACATCACTCAAAGCATTTTAACGTGAAGACAAACTGAAGGTGCATTAAAAGCGCATGAGAATTTGACTGCCATGCATGCATGAAAACAAGGAAAATATCAGATGGACTGCAGGGGAACCATATATGACAGTGAACAATGAAATAATTGAAACAGCTTTAAATCATATGCTGCGTTTATGAATCTCTGCCTTTTATACTTTTACAATCGATGGGAAGCTTGTGTTATACTTTTCAGGTGGCCCTATCCCTGTCAAGACTGTCACCATTATTGGTTCTTGCTTGCCTGTCATCCTCCTCTTGCTCATTATAATTACCAATATTTGCGTGTTCAAATACAAGCGGCGTGACATTAATAGAAGACGCCAAAGAAGTGGAAGACCTATTGACATGTTCACAGTGCCTGCTGGCCGTGAAAATGCTTCTGGAAATTTAGATCGCACGGAGTTCTCCGATCCGCCACCCCCATACGCAATGTGTGCAAACCACAATCCTGCCTTCGTACACTCCACCACACATATTCCGTCAGAACACACAAAACCTCCGTCGTACGAGAGCATAATAAGCGGACAATTCATGGAAGGTAGAGAGGATATGGTGGATGAACATCGTAGTAACACAGTTGCCTGTACAGGTGCTTGCAGTATGGCGGGGATTGCAGCAACAAGACCTGATAGTTCGATCACTAGTAGGTCTGCTTCTCATGACAGTCCAGCGCAAAATAAAAACAACGGAGGCGATAGGCAGGACGCGATTAAGCCTTAATCCCAGGTCCATTCAGGCAACTTCCAGTGTTATACGTTTTGACCTCTTGTGACAGCGTGCTCTGCCTATTTAACCATCGATGATGCTTCAACAACAGTTTGAAAATGATCTATTTTAGCCCGTGGTGTCATTCTTTGGCATCATTGAAGTAAGCATTGAATTTTCTATGTCACGTAACTCTGTGTGCAGGTTGAACTTTTAGTCAGTGACCATTTTGCAGTGGTCTGTTGATAATGCTGTAAGATGGAAAACCCATAAAATTGTATGTCCTATGAAATGGGTCTGTTTAAACATACTTATTAATCAGCTAAGATACATAACCAGGTCCTTTATGAATCTCGCTTAAAAAAAGAAAATAAAGTGCTAAAATTTCAAAGATATTAAGGACAAAATTTACTTAGGTGTATGGCCTAAATACTACATATGAAAAGTACAATATTAAAACGCCCCAGATAAAGGGCTTTATACTCTAATTATCAATGATATGAAGAGGTAGCCAACTGCCTACGCAGATAGCTCCTCGTGCATCTGGTTTATTATTGAACCGGTTTTAATATATGTTGTTCTTGGTTGTGAACTGTACCTGTGTTAGACGCACAAAAATAATGGTCAATGTGAATGGTGCATGTTTCAAACTGTTACGATGTAATTTCGCCATTTGCAAAATGTATTGATCACAATGAAAAAGGTACAGAGAAGAGAATACACAACTTTCGTTTGAAGTAGACATTAGTTCAGTAGCATGCAGCCCATACTCATTTGTGCACAGGTTGTGCAAATGGGTCTTTCGGCAAAGCAGTACATTTTTGTTTACAATATAAACCTAAACCTCGTGTCTAGTTTAAGTTATTCCTTACCTTGGATACCTTTTTAATATTCCATATACGTAATTACAATGAATTCTATAAATTAATAATTGACGTATTTAACGAGCAGGAGAATGATAAAGTTCCACTCAGTATCGATCCAAGTTTTACTGGATTCACGGGCCGCATGTCTTACGCGTTTGCGATGTTCCGTGTGAGGCAATATATAATACAAATAATAACAGGGCGTTAATTTAGAATCCGTTTTGCACCATTTGGATTTAATTTTGATAATATTTTTGCAAGTTTTCCATTGACCTTCTTTGTATAGTTTTTCTGTAGGTTTCTTCTTCAGCGCACCATGGACAACACGGGCTGCCGCAGACTGAATGACATTTAGTGACAATTTTTTTAGCTTAGGTCAACCGATTCCAGATATTTTCATATTCAATAATGATCTTATACAAGAGAATTGTACACTTTCTTACGTTGAAAGCTTTGAACAAATATCGGGGGCCTTGCATTTATTAATAATTTGGGGGCTTTTTCAATTGAATTTCAAATATATGAGTTGGCCAGGTAAGATCATTTTGGCCAGGTAAGATCATTTTGGCCAGGTAAGATCATTTTTGATGGTGATTCCAGGATGATTGTGGGAATCCATATTATGTAATGCATATATGATACACCTTTATATATTTGCCTTTATATTGCTACCTTTTGAGTTATATTTTACAGAAGATAATAGACCATTGACGGAATCTTGCCTTGAGTATAATTTGAATATATAAAGAAAGCATTCATGTTGGTGCATTTGTTAAACATGTTAAATAAATCTGCAAATTCAAAGCAAATGTGTCACATATTCAATGCCAGTAATTTTCACATTGTGCATAATATAGTCGGTATTTTTTTTTAATAATTGACACAAAAATAATACATATGTACCCATTTTGTGCACAAAAATTGTGATATAGCTATTCATTCGAACCCGTCGTTTGAAATCTTGTGTTACGTAGACTAAAAAACTGGGCCTCAGGTCCTTTTAGTGCTTGGCAACGCAACTTATACCAGCTGGTATTTTTTAACAAATGCAAGGACATGAAATAGGCAAAAATCTGTCATAGCATGTTGATGAATGTCACAATGGCAATATTAATCGATGTCAGTGTGTGGAAAGGTATGTATCTTTTGCCCGCATAAATTCTACTAATTCACCGAAAAGCGTTATCTATTAAATCTTTGTGTATATATTTAACCGAGTCAGTTTAACTGTTGTACTGCAGATGATGTATTTTACGATAAAATGACGCACTTGTTGCATGTGTAGACATATCGGGTTGATTTCAAGCTAGATTGCTTCCCCAGGGTATCTATCGACTTTTGTGCAGCACATTTTGATGTGTAGGTGTATTTTTGTAACAAACACATGGATTTTTCCCGAAAAGCATTCTAACAGAGGTTTAGGATGCCTTCAGTGAAATATGTGTTCATAATGTAAAAGTGTTTATATAAGTTACAAGAGTTTTAAATTTTTCATGCAGGCCCCGTTTCCTTCCATAAGCTTTCAATATGCACAATGATATCCTTGCGAAATAAAGATTACTATATGTTTTGTGAACACGAAAGGATGGTCTCGAACCAGCAACCTTCGGCACAACCAACTAGACAATGGGAAACGCACATACCAGCTGCATCAAATCCCCATTTGTCAAAATGGGGATTTGATGCAGCTGTCAAAAAAATGTTCAATGGAGGCTGGCATGCATGAATGCTATAGTCGACACGGCCCGTCCATTGTATTTAATCCATTACAGGTACTGTATTCGGAGTTGTATCAGATCGGGAACTGTCCATATGTAAGTCCACCAGCATCAAAGAAGCACCGAAAATATATATGTTTGGTGACCACGGAACGGACGGATCTCGAACCAGCAACCTATAAAAACTACTTTGGCCGGGTTCTTTTTTATGGGAGAAACATATTTCTAGTGCTGTCTTCAAATCAGTCTGGAGGCAATGGGGACGTCAATATTCTTTTGGCAAAAGACCAGGTTTATGTAATAGTCTATGATTGATTTTGCGGTTTGCGTCCTTTCTTTTCGAGATCGCCCAGTCATCCCTATCATATCCTAGCCCATACCAGAGTCGGGCCAGTACCATCAGCTAAAGGGCATGGCATATACACTATTTTGCACGGTAACAGCACCTGCTTCATGTGTCACATGGCATTTCCAACCGATCAGGGACGGTATGAATAGCACGTCCCAGAACCAATGAATGAAGCAAGTTGTGTGTTTTTCCCCGGTGCCTTCAACTGACCATGCACAGCAGGCCAAGTGGCCCGTTATGTGGCCCTAAAGTGACATGCTCTGTCAGTACAGATATGTTCCGTTAGTCTAGAATTTACATAGTCGTGATTGGTACCAAATGCCGCCGAAAGCTGAAATATAAATTCATCTCTTAGACAACAGTAATATAAATAAATACTCTGTCTTTTATTGTCCCATAAACGAAGGAAAAGAGAAAGACCAGAGTGAAGTGAGGTTAGCAAATGCATAAAAAATACCAGGGATCTAGCCTTCTTGCCTTTGTAGATATCGTAATTTCAGTCTATTCCGTTTAACCTGTGGCGCGTAAACATAGCTGATCTGATAGGCGTAATTCCAATTGTTGCCAAAATTTACACGTCGTGACGTGATTAAGCGGCAAATGTGCTTTCCAATATTATACATTTTGACCACAATGCGCAAAATGTAGCGTGGCTCCGCGTAAAACACACATACATTGTGTCACTGTTGCCATGATCCTAGCTTATATAAGTGTATAGTTTTCTTGACAAGATGTTCGACAAGTAGTACAATGAAGCAGAACAATATGGAACAAGAAAACAAATAGAGAGCCCCACGGATGTCCACAAGCGTCACTGGCCTTCCGGGTTGATAGGTCAGGCAGCCAATTTTTCGAGGTGTGTATTTTTTCCTCCATCGCGCTATCAGCCCAGCCTCCATTATTTGGATTATCCTGGCAAAACAAACACCAAATTATTTTGAGCACCAAAGTACAGTTTTTGAGAGGGAGCCTTGGAAGTATTTTTTAAGCTAGAACTTAAAGCTTTTTTTATAGAAATTTCTAATTAAGAACATGATTATTACAATTACATGTATAATCTATTAGACTTCAAAAAATGTAAATATAAATACTTATTGATATTCCAGCAGGCATATTTACACAACATCTTTTGCGAACAGATTACAGTTATTTTTAGTATAGGCAACATTAATTTGAAACCGAGGTCTACCTACCCAACATTAAACTCCTCTAAATAAGGTGAGTTTTCTTGGAGAGCTATGGCCAGTTTACCAGGGTGGAACGATTTAGGTGCCACAAAAAGAGAACATTCTTCTGCGCTCGACTGATCCAGAAAACTTTTGTCAAATATGAAAATGTAATTTTCTTTCATTGCCTTTCGTTTTCCCGCTTCAGCATCTGGAACCAGGTTTGCAGGGTCCTCCATGATGCGTTTCCAGATTGCTCTGTAGGTAGGGTCTGAAGACGTCTGTACAAATGGAAGGAAGTGGAATTTATATTGCTGTCCGTGGATATATGAAACGCAGCTGTTAATATTATATACTCTTAATGTACTGACCGTTTAGTCTCTGTCCCAAACCGAGTTCAAAATGAAAGATACAAATTTTGCAAATGAAAATTACTTGAATCAGTGGTCTTATAAAATGTAAACAGTTACTTCCGGAAACAACGCATACATGTTTGAAGATTTTGGTTTTTGAATCTTATTTTCTGACTGTGAAGCTTCTTGTAAAAAGTTCGATGAGCAATAACATCCCTGCGAACAGCAAACCAATTTGAAAAGATCTTTTTAGCCCACGCAACGAATATCAATTCCACCAATAATGAATTCTAAAATACACGACTGAAGACATCATAAGGGCCAAGGACGACCAATGTTGATAAAAGTGGTTTGTGTTTAGCTTTAATGACTTGTCAGCCAGCTGAGCTTATGTTTGGACTCTTCGTCTGTAGTCGTGCTAACAATTTGACATGTTAGACTGTTCATGTGTACCTTGAAGGGATTGTGGGATTTTTATGATTAACCAACATTTTGCTTTTGGAAAAGCTACCTCGCGTGACGAATTGCTTTGAAATTGCAGAGATACAATTATGGGTGCAAAGGAGTTAAATGCATTCAATAGCTGGCGTTGCAACTTTTTCTTATCCTTATCATTTTTGGTGTGTCTTGTGGGTTTTTTTTTGGTTTTCTCATGAATCTTCCCCAAGACTGAGTACTGCAATCTATTTATAATTGGAAAGCACGTTTTTGATTTTTTTCTGTCAGGTAAAGCAGACAGCGCTGGGCTTATTCGGCACACCTTCTGGCGCGAGTTCATAATTTGTTCATTTTGGTTATCTGGGTCTAATTTCCAAGGTAACACGGCAATTTTATTGCAGTTATAGGTGCCATCCACATGCGTTTTTAAAGGTAAAGCCTAAATAATTGGCATGAGAGTCGTCTCTACAAGGGTTAAGTTGGGATGAGATTTGAGTGATATTGACCTGTCTTTCAAGATCAAAAGGTTCGTTTATGTATTTCCTTTTATGATTATTGCCAGTAAATTATCTAAAGCTTTCATATTGCACCCGATGATGGTCCTGTATGAGGGCTAGATTTAGAATTGCTTGTTGTGAGAGTATGACCTCATTTTTAAGATTATGGGATGACTGTATAGACTTTGGCACCTAGATAACATCTCAAGGCCTATGCAATCTAGGACAGGAATATTGTACTAGGTGATAGTCGCCTGTAAAGGATAGAGTTCAAAAAATTTTACAAGCGATCATGACTTTAGTCCTAAGGTTTCAGGTTTAAATACTTTTCCACTACAGTGAAACCTGTCTAGTAGGGGCTGATGAAAAGTGCCCTTATAAGCAAGGTGTCCTTATCATCAAGGCGCGGCACTTGAATTACCAATAGTGGATACATGTAAATTTATTTGTATGAAAGGAAACAAGTTCAGAATGACCGTTTTAGACGCATATACACACATGTGCTTACCGATATCTACTTTAAGTTAAAAGGCTATGAAAAGACGAGAAAATTTTAACTTTTCACAAGTTAATTGTATTTGATTTAGGTCCTGGGTTGATCTCAGGGAATGAAATTGCTAACGAAAAGTACCTCTTTCGTATCCAAAGCCCTTGATTGCGATTAAGCATCGATATGCGTATACAAGCGTTTCAGGTGAGTCCCAAAGAAGGGTGAGCATACCTGCCAAATGTCGGATCAAAAATAGTTGAATTCATTGACATGTGACTGTGGATTGACAAGTGTCTTCAGGTAGGGGAGGCAGCTGTGCATGCAAATGCTCAAGTTGTTTTTCTGTAACAGGTTAGTGATTAAAATTTAAAAATAACTTAGTGAGAAAAAGTATGAGATCAATTTGAATCCTTCTCAAGTCCTAGTTAAAGCCCGGAGTCAACATTAGGGTCGCTTTCAGAAGGTGAGGTCATTATGAGGCCATACTCGAATTGCCTATGGATTGCAACCCAGGGCGGTGCATTGGTTAAATGTGACCATGGAAGGGAAAAGAAGGGGTCCCATATTGGTGTTCAAAAACAAGAGCGCAAATTGGGTATTATGGCAGACTTTCTGGACTGGTTTGATCAATTTGAAATGTTGGAGCGTCTGATTCACCGAGAGCGTACATTTCGTCCGAGAAATGGCCCATTTATTTTGTATGATGACAAATTTCGACTAGATAAGGATCCTCTACTTCTGCCTGCACCACCGCATCTTTTTTGTTCGCTTTTTCATATTTCGCCAACTGTTCTTTTTCTCGCTGATTAACGCCATGTCGGCTGTTGAATTTACTTGTTATTTTATTCAATGCTGCTTTTTTCAACACCGTGGTACCACCTTTTTTTTTTGCTTTCAACAATTCCAATCTTCTCCGCTACCAATTCGATTAAAATATTTTTTTTTTCGAAATCAGAAAAAAAAATGGATTTCACAATTATTTCTTTTCCCACGTTTCGGCAATATTCCTGGGGCAGTGGTATTTTGCTGTCACCAGTTCACATATGAAGTAAGGAATGAAACAACAAACCCACGGACGTCAACATGGATATTTACAAAATAAGGGTCAGGTGAGGAACGCGGTGCAGGTCCATAGAAGTTTTGCTGAACCTGCGAGATAAATCACCTTGCGTGTCTTTTGATTCATCGAGCAGGTTCAGCAAAACGCCTATGGACCTGCACCAACTTCCTTACCTATCTTAACGAACATTTTTGTTGTTTGTCTAACTTAACATCTGATTTATTATCTTATTTGCAGTGTGCATACAAACATTTTGATGGAAATTTGCAAAGGTACCACATAGAACTATTTTTGATTGCCAATTCATTCGCATGTGGCAATGCGTAATATCGTCCTGTTTACAAGCACTACTGAATCCATCCAACAGCAGTGTGTAATGCATTCAGCATGTTGAACACAAACAGAACCGTCAACTCTACCTGTCAGCCATGTAAGACTAGTGTCTAGGAGATCGCACGACAGGCAGACAGGTCAGGAAAAGAAGAGAGGGGCAGCGATTGTACTTGTATTTTTTTTTATTTATCTTTTAATGTAAATAGCCCATAAAATCGAGTCCTGATACCAACATTGCAATACATGGGCGACAGATTGTGGAATATTTAGAGTGAAAGGCAACCTTGGACCTGTTGTCTCGATAAAGTAAATTATATGCTGCCTGAAAGCAGGAAGACACAGACTTAACTTACGATCCATACATCTGGCCTTAAACTACTAATATAACGTGTTGCAAACAATCAGTGGTTCAAGCCATTGCGCCAAGTAAACTTGGTGCAGGTGCACATAAGAGTTATCATGAATAAGGACCACTGTAAAACACCCATTGCCTATGTAAGGCAAGATGGTACGAATACCTACCTTATGTTGTTTTTCCTGTTTTAAATATGTACTGAACAAAACAACGCAAAATGTAAAACTTTTTGCGAAAAGATTTATTTTGGCTTTCATACAAAGAAAATAAATTAGAGCCATATTCATTAGTTCTTTTGGCATCAAATGTTAACTCTTTTAGTGCCACATTTTTGACTGAGCCAACAGTTTCACTTGGTATGTTTTCGGCACATTGCACCCAAAGCCCACCAAGGAAAGCTGCTGACCTTGACTATTATATTCTATGTAAGTACAGGC
Source organism: Hermodice carunculata (assembly GCA_964020975.1). Lineage (NCBI taxonomy): Eukaryota > Metazoa > Annelida > Polychaeta > Eunicida > Amphinomidae > Hermodice > Hermodice carunculata. The sequence continues at coordinate 1,410,667 of CAXHWN010000937.1, read as the reverse complement.
ATGCTGGTACTTGAATGAAAGCTGCTGACCTTGACTATTGTATTCTATGTAAGTACAGTCATGCTGGTACTTGAATGAAAGGTGTTGACCTTGACTATTATATTCTATGTAAGTACAGTCATGCTGGTACTTGAATGAAAGGTCTTTTAACAAGACAAGTGGATCTAGCACCCTTATAATAATTCAGAGCAGTTCGTTCTAACCCTTTCCCTCTTAAACCAGCCAAAACCGACTGGTGGTCAAATGTCGTCTGCTTCAGTGTTTCAACTAATTTCAACAGTTATGAAAAACAGTTTTGACCGAGAATTGTAGATGAGACCTATCAAGTACACATGCCTCAGGTCAACAGCTTTCCTTGGCATGGGTTGGGCACTAAGTGCCCAACTCATGCCAAGGAAAGCTGTTGACTTAGTCTTAATTCAAAGGGGAAAGGGTTAAGGAATTCGACGTAAAACGCAGTTGGCACTGAAAGAGTTAAAAAAAATAGACCATTAACGACAGTACGACCGGCATAAATAGACTGGGCAGCATCAGTTTGTAATGTTCACAACTTGACATGTCCACTAATACTGCATGTGATGTGACTACCATCAGAATTTCGAACTGGCATGCAACCTCTGCATTGGGATAACACTAGCTACTGCACCATTTGTCAAGGAATATGGTCCCGACCTTTGTGAAGAGTCAGTCAAAACTATTGGTTAATTGGTGGGCACTGAATGCTGTCTTTGAACACACTGGCTGAGGTAGTTCCAAATGATGCTCGATGGGATTAAGATCAAGCAAATGAAACTAATCATGGCAAACGTTCTCAGTTTCCAGAAAATCCATGGTTATTCTAGCAGCATGAAAGGGAGCATTGTGCTTTAGCAGGACTTAAGTTGTTGGCCTCTTTTGAAAGTAACGGCAACCAGCGGAAGGATCTTCCTGGATGTTGTCCCACTGTTGTGGTACAACATCGAATCTGGCAGCAAGTCTTGATATACGGCAACCAGCAGAAGGATCTTCCTGGATGCTGTCCCACTGTTGTGTGACAGCATTGAATATGGCAGGAAGTCTTGATGTAGTGAATTCGTGGGCTCTTAGTCTTCTTGCCAACTCTTTTGCAGATGGTGGATCAGCCTGTAGCATGCTGATACCCCTCACCCGATATACTGCAGATTATCACTCAACGAGTTATGGAATACTGCGCCAAGTTAACTTGAGTTTAGTTAGTTATAATTCCAATGGCCAATGTGAAGGTAGGCTAGAGAACATGGACAAGCTCATTAAATCGAATGACATTATTGTTGTACAAGAGCACTGTTTGTAAGAAAACCGATGGATTTTGAAAAAAAAACTGTGTTATTTGAGTTTGGTTTAAACATTTTTTTATTTGTATATACATTGGCCGGCATGCTCACCAGCCTATATTAGGGCGTCTTGTATTTGAGTTTAAAAGGATTTGTGCAATTACTTTAAAAATGGACACCATGAACTTACTCATTGTGAATGTATAATTACATGAGATGTGACTCATATGACATAAATGACAAATCCCAGGAATTTCTTAATATCTTCAACAAAATACCTTTAAAAAAGGCAAGAATTGGGCACGAGCTATGTAGTAATTGGAGGTCACTTGAATGTTGATGTTTCCTGTCATCATCATTGGATCATTGGACGGAGTGAATATGAAGTCCTTTATTATAAAGGAACGTCTAACTTGTTTGTTATCCTATGAAAAAAAGTAATATTGGGTATACATTTGAAAGTAAATTAAATGGGGATAAACTATTGTCGATCGTTTCACAGTGACCGAGAATCTGTGTTAACTTGTGTCTGAATATTCTTGTAAACAGGATCGAGACAATCTGTAAGATCAGTTCCCAGTCAAAATGCGGGTCGAAAGTTAAAAAATACAAGTGCATTCGTTACCTATACAAACATTTTCAAAACTTCTTTGGTATGCGACTGGTGAAGAAAACATTTTAGAGTATGAAACGTTTCTCAACAATAGTCTAAACGTATGTACTCTGGTAAATATTGTATGGATGGCAGTCTTATGCAACAAACTGTTTCTCACAATGCTATTCAGCTTTTTCACCATAACATTGTCAAGGCGTGTCTAGGTTCAAGCTCGTGTTCTATTCCTCACTCAAATGGTAACATTAACAAAGTAATATCCACTTGGAAGGTAAAGGTGAAGCCATATATGAATCAGGCAATTTGGGGGCACATTTTATGGAAAAATGGTACTTCACCCAGAGTTGGAATTAGTGCCGACAATTACAACCGTATTCGTGCGAAATAACATTATGCATCAAGGGTAGTCAAAAGGAATAAAGATATGTAAATGACAAAGCAGCTTGTCAAAAAATGACCCAAAATGAGTGTAAAGATTTCTGAGGTACTGTTAAAAAGATTAAAAAACAATGAAAAACCAAAGCCTAGAATGGTTGATAATGCTATTGATGATATGATATTGCAAATCTGTTCGTTCATAATTACAAGGGATTATGTAACTCGTCATATCCATTAAATGAACACTTGCATGATGCTATTAAAAGTCAAATTGTTTCTGTTCATAACGACTGTCTTCTTTGAATGTATCAGTTGAAAGTATTCAATTTCAGGTCCAGCATCTGAAAATAAGAAAGTGCGATGGGGATCTGGAGTACTACTCAGACCACATATATTAGGGCACGCTGAAACTCCAAGTTTCTTTATCTCTGTTATTCTCTTGTTCAAGCATGGCTACGCTCCTAACAGTTTCCTATTCATATCTTTAAATCTTATTCCCAAAAGCAAACGAAAATCACTTCAGTTTGGTCTCAAACCGGGTACTTCAACTATGCAATGCACATTTGAGTTGTCTGAATACATTAATTATTCTAAGTGACAGAATTCAGATATGCAACGTGTCTTTCTTGACGCATGAAAGGCATTCAGTCGGGTATTTTATATCAAGTGTTAAGTTATTAATACATAGAGGTACGTGCCTAGCCGCAGCAGTACTTCTACTTAACATGTATACCAATCAAAGTGTAAGTGTTGTGTGGGCAGATGCAAATTCCAAAACATTAAGCTGTTGGAATAGTGTAAAACGAGGAGTGTTGTCTCCTATACTATTTGGTGCCTAAGATGTGTTACTGCAATGTTTCAGGACACCTGGGTTAGGATGTCATATTGCTCAACGCTTTCAAGTGCTTTGCATAAGCTGATAACGTGGTTTTTATTTCTACCACTGTGTCAACAATGTCCAAAATGCTACATATGTGTGACAATTTTTTCCCCAAAGAGTACTTAGTCAAATTTAATCCAGACAAATCTAAGCACATGGTGTGTAGCACTAATGATGCTTACCCAACATTGTTTATTGATAAATTATCGACATGCAAAGTTAATGATTCTTCAACATATCGGCTACTATGTAGGACAAAAAGCATCGAATAACAGTGTTTCTAATTGTATAAGGCGTGTTCAGACAGAATTGGATTCCTTAATGGCACAATGTGATACGGCGTTGCCTGGCTGGCACAAGACACAATATGTTTGAAACCTACTGTATGTCTCTCTATGTTTGTGGGACTTCTCAAAACGTGAAGTCGAACGGTTAGCATGGCATGTGAAATTTGTTCACAAGAGTCTAAACGGTGAAAATAATGTCGTATATACATGTGGTTTGTTGACGCTTGGAGGTAGCTGCACTTATGTCTACAACTTCATTAACAGTATATTAGCAACATATAATCTGGACAAATATGAACTGACGATATGTAACATACACCATATCCTGCAATATATTTCAAATACAGCAATACCATTACTAACTGACAACAATGTACCTTGTGGACTATTTATTCGAGAGCTTTGCCTCGCCGGAGATCCAAAACTGAATACCATTTTTTCAAGACATAAATTGTGTGAGACCTTGTCTTTCTTCTGTACAGCGTAACAATTTATATTACTTAAATAATAACTTCAGTCTTTTTCACTTTTCATTGACGGACATTGGTTTGAGTAAGCCTTGTTTCTGTAAATAATGTACGCTTGAACAAATCTACATTCCTTTCCTTCTATTTTTTCACGTATTTAGTGTGCCCTTTGAGTATGAATAAAGACATATGTATAATAAGGTTTCCGGTAAGGGTGGTTTAGAAGGGTACCTATGAAGACTACCGGGTGTTTATACTGAAGGAGCAGTTACTAAGTCAAAATTCATGGCACAAAACCGTCTTACTTGTGAGCATTTATTATTCGACACTATCATCATTGTAGAATTTATACGAAATTAAAGGTACTTGTAACACTGTTGTTGGTAAATGACAGTTCGTTGTAACTTTCCAGTTTTATGCCAACTAATCACACTACATTCGAGATACCTGAAACCCAGCAGGGTCACAGTTCTTTGAAAATATTCAGACTCCGGGAGCATCGACGCTCTAGCTATCTGTAATGTGTATACTGCAAAGAAATGATCTTCGATGCTCCTGGAGTCCAAATATTTTCATACACATGTGAAGCAGGCAACTTTTACCGTACCAAACACCTGGGGAAGTTTAATCACTGAGACGTCCCAGGAGCGTCCGGTTTCTTATGTTAAATTTCTTTCATCCTTGGCATGGAATTGCTAGGGACTTCAAACTCTCTTTCCCAGTAGGTATTTCCTGCGGTCAAATGATTGGTGTTTTTGGCCACTCAGAAAGCAGCAATGGCCAATTACTAACACATATCTACGTGGATACTGAATTTGAATGTTCAATGAAAAGACCTTCTGCAGATATGGCGACAGTCAGTGGGTTGAATCACAGACCACCAGAAAATGGTTATCGTGTTCAGATTGCCAGCGCAGCATGGTAAAATACTGGACAGATTTGCACATAGACCGCCTCGAAAAATTGCACACACCAGTAAAATCTCTTGGCGGCAGTCTCGCGTTTGAGCGGAAGCCAGCGGCAGAAATCTTTGGCCAGCGGTACACAGCGTTAGTCAGCGGTAATGCTGCTGTCTAACGCTGGCTGCCGCTGAAGCTCAACTGCAGAAGGCGTTACGGAGCGGTAGATTGCGTTAATCAGCGGCAGACAGCATTCACGAGAATCAGGGACCCCTTCGCCGCTGTCTGTCCTTCACTAACATTGACTAAAGGCCCAATTACACGGAAGAGCGGTAACGGAAAGCGGATAGTGGATACCGGTATTTCCGAGCGGATTTTAAATTACACTGAGAGCAGTACATCGCGCGGAATTACAAGGTTGTACCTTCAAAGTTGCATAGCCCATTGGGCCAGTAATGTGTTTGTGTGTGAATAGCCTTCTGAAAGACTGACTATTAATTTAAGCAATGCAATACAAACTAACTGTTTAAAATAATAGGTCACTCTTCTAAATGTGCCGACTGAAATTAGATTGAACTCAGATTATTTCACGACCCAAATTCCGATCTATATGGACCACATGTTCACTATACTACACATGTATTTGGGACTTTTGTGCACACCGCAATAATTACCTGACATGTCCACTTTTGAACCAACGAGTTTCCACACAGTCTAGTCTGCTTGTTTTGGGCATCTTTATACCTTTTAGCCGTTGGGTCGTATAATTGACGATATTTTTACACTTTCAAAATAATTTTTCCATGATGACCATGTTGGTAGCACAGATTTCTCTCTCGACACGTGGAGATGATGCCTACCAAAAAAACCGGTTCTGATTGGCTGAAATCTTTATGTTCCCGCGCGATACGCAGTAAAAATCGATTGGATTTCTATTTGGAGCGGTTTAGCGCTGTATCGCTTTACCGTTCCGCTGTCAGTGTAATGATATCTAAGGAAAACCACGTATCTTAATTATTTTATCGCGCAGTTTTCCGTTACCGCTCCGTTACCGCTCCCCTGTGTAATTGGGCCTTTACGCTTCGTGCCTCTGGCCGCTGCTCTGTACTACTAAGTGCATTGTACAGCATGTAATAAATGAGTTCAGGTGAACAGGATGGAAAGGGATCGATGTTTGGCTGTTCAGAAATTGCAAATAATACCCCGATTTACTTTCTTTCGCTCATTTTGATCCATTTGCTCAACTATATTCATCAAATAACTAATTTTCAATCATTCATAGAGACGGAGTAACTCCTGTTTGCCGCTAATTTTCAAAGGTGGCAAATGGATTTCAGCGGCCGCCAGCGTTAGACAGCAGTAAAACCGCTGACTAACGTGGTGTGCCGCTGGCCAACTCTTTCTGCCAATGCAGTCAGCCGCCCGAACGCAGAATCTGCCGCTAAAAGATTTTGCTAGAGATAATGTGATTGGTTCCCAAGACAGACCCACTGCCGCTATTATGGGTAGCAGGTCTAAGCGAGAGAACCTTCAGAATTTGACCTCTGAATGTCTGCGAGTCTGCCAATGCAGATAAATAATAGGACACTCATATGGTTAAATTTCGCTATAGACCTTTAATATCAGAGTATATTGAATACTTCGTCATATGTTATAAGAAAACATTCCCATTCACCGTTTATGTTATAGCGCGGCACAGTTACATTCTTGTGAAATAATAATTATTTTCCCGACATTTTCAGAGCTCAAACAACCGCTGTAGATCGATATTTCGTCTGAGACTTGGAAGGTTGCAGACAGACATGTTGTAATAAACTGATGCTTCGGAATGTCATGTTTGGGATGATGCAGGTGCAGCTTTCCTGGTTGCTCAATTTTAAGAATAAAATCTTTCTTAGGTTGTTTTTCTCGGATAGATCTAAGAATATTGACTGGGCCCGGGTGGGGCAGGTGAAAGAATAGTCCGTTTCAGTAGTTTTAGGGTGATTCAACGGTCTACGTGTGACAATTTTGAGAACTGGAGTACCAAATTGTTGATTTTGCCATGTTTTATTAACACACAAACACAGACACAGACACAGACACACACACACACACACAGACACACCAAAAATAAATTAATTTTCACTAAATGTAACGTAAGGAACCACTTTTTTCTCCAAGAATTCTTTTTTAGATCAAGAGGGCGGGCAAGACCAAAACAGATAGAACTTACGTTAAAAAGTGTTTCGTAGTATGACCCACTAATTGTTCCGACTCTGTAAACAGACTGGCGTGGTATATCTTGAAGTCCAGTCACAGGAACAATGAAGCGTTTCGTCGCGAGGAACGCAACTAAATTTCCCTGGTATGTCGCCACGACGACGATAAGAAAAAAAGTCCAAAAACACAGCACAGACCTGCTTGACATATTGGAAGCCCACCTGAAATCAGCTTGAAAAAAGGAACATGAAATTTGTGGCTCTGTTTACATCAAGGATCTTCTAAAATTGCTTTTAGTATCTGCTACCAACATAGGTACCCGGTATGAGGAATGATTCAGCACATCATTGCCAAATACTTCTCAAGAAATTATGATATTTTCAGTTCTGATTTATATAATTACTGACATCACTGTTATGACTTGGCTGTGTCGGTATCTATCAAGTCCATGTGCTCTGAATAACGACATAATGATATTTGATTCCTTTGTGAAGCGACTTCAGTGGCGTAGGAACCGGGGGGCCGGGGGGCCTTATTTGGGGGGGGGGGGCAGGGCCGTGCACCTTCCGTGCACAGTTCATCACTTGGGGGGGGGGGGGGGGGCAATAGTTCAAAGCTTCCTACGCCACTGGACTTTTCATTCAAGTACCAGCATACTTTCAGTTGCAGGGACCATAGGAATGATCCAGGTCAACAGCATTCCTCTATGCACTTCAATGTGCCCTCAATGTATATAGGAAAGCTATTGACCCAATCAAAACTTGGCATTGAGGGAGTTAAGCTGTAGGGGTGGAACGTGTTCAAGAACCTAACGTTCTGCGGAATGAAACGTGCCGCTGAAATGAGATGGATTTTAAAATTCGAATAAGATTATGTATGATGAAGGCGATGTCTGAATGAATATCGGATCCATGCAGAGGGAAAGCAATTATGGTTAATGACAGAAAAATGTTCCACGAATGCAATATCTGCCATGAACACTGAACCATATCAGTGTACACAGGAACAGATTAAGCATTACAGCAGCAAATTCCTGATAATGCGATATCAGGAATGAATGTCGGTCCATAGTTCCGCAGATGTAGCTAATTTTATTAAACGGTTAGGCCTATGTTGGTGAAATAACCACGCTTGAGTACCTTTGATACATTCATTCAAAATAAGTGAAAATTCGATATCCGTGAAAAAAGGACGATAAACGTGAACATTCATGATATTAGTGATATACGCCGTCCCTTTGTGTAGTTCCGTAGGTGTTCGGAAGCGCATTTGTGCAGACGACAACAGGATGGCGGGAGAAGCGTCTCCGCTGACATTCTCGAAATGTTGTCGAATGGAGATGCTGAGTTGATACCATTGGGAAGGTTTGCTGAGATGGGTAAATCTACATTAATGATTTGTCAAGGACCAGCAGAGCCACAACACGGCACGAAAAACGACACAGATGTTGGTTTACTCACGCAGCTTCTGTTTGAACATTTAGAACTACGCGAGCCTCAAGAGATCCCTCCGAGTGAACTTGCAACTAGGCCTACATATTGAACCACATTTAACACCATTAAATAGGCCTTATCATTTAATAAATAAATCATAACATTGTTGCAGTTGTGTATAATTTTTATCACGGGCGGTGATCCGAGATTATGAACGAGCGGAGCGAGGCGACGCGAGTGAATGATCTTGGGTCACCACGAGTGATTTAATGATACACAAGTGCAACCATGTTATAATCTATATATAAGTGAAGACTATATATATATATATATATATATATATATATATATATGTGTGTGTGTGTGTGTGTGTGTGTGTGTGTGTGTGTGTGTGTGTATGTATGACATATGGTATGAATATTGGACCACATCTATGTAGATGGAAGTACATTTTAGCTCACGAGAAAAAAAAAAAGCCTGGTAAACATGGTAAATGCGATGTTTAGTGTGGATTTTGGACTATATGCATACATCCGAAAAGAAACTTAGGCATCACATTATTGTACGTAAATTAATATAGTGACTCAGGAATAGTAAACACTCTATTGGCAATTGATGTGTCATTATTTCATCCGATAGTTGCAAATATGTGACGAAAATGCAAGGTTCGTAAAATTCTTAGAGCTTGTATGAGCAAAATAATTGCGATCAAAATTATTAAGCTAATAGGGTTTCTGCTCGAATTATTTGAACCCAAATGCAAAATCAATAATAAAGTATTTGTATAACTCAGCGGCAAAACTACAGATATGTTAACATCAAAACTCTTCTTCTACAGTATGTACAAATGCAATCAATTGGAAATGATAGACGTCTCTATGATTGTCAAACACGTTACCTTGTGATATATTTGCGAACGTATCCAAGGTAGTGTTTATCCACAGGTAACACCAAGTCGTCCAATGTGATATGTTTGCAGCAGGGGCATCGCCGAAGCGCTTTAAAACCACCAAAAATGACGCCACAAAAAAGATCATTAAGGCAAACGATATCCATACGTTTTTGCTGAAAGGAAACAAATGAACTAACAGTTTATCATCTGTATTGGGGCGATACAACAAGGCACCCGGCTCGTGCGCAAAACCGCTGGTAAAATCCACGACCTCCTCTCTGGCATAAGTCACAGTCAAGGCCGCAGCTGCGATGTCCGCCTCCTGAAACACGTGAGAATGACCATCAATTTCCAGAAAATAGCTCTAAAGCTGGGATTTTTTTTCTTTTTCTTTGTTTTTTTTTTTGGGGGGGGGGGGCGGGATCTCAGTGTGATTTTTCTCCCCTAAGCCCCTGAGCGCGAGCTATCGCTCAACAGGGTGGTGATGGTGGTGGTGGTGGTGGGGGGGGGGGGGGGTGCTTGGCAGGTCCAACTAGCGGTGCCTCTTATTCCTAGCCTCGGAGCAACATCAGTGTCTGATACAAAATTCCTAATCTGGGGTCCACCGCTGCCTACACCTGCTGACCGTATGGCGTTGTATTTCCAATTTCAAGTAATGCTCCCTCTGCAAAGTCCCATTATATATTGTACATTACTTTTTTTCGACAAATTAAGCTTTCCTCAACACTTATCACACATATATTTTGGATACTACCTCTTCAAAATATCGAATCAGGATAAATCCATAATGGCTGCCATTTTGGAAATTATGGATTTCGCACCCAATGATTTGTAATAAATGTGAATAGTATTGGGACGATCTGGGGGTGGGGTTATAACATATATGCAACCAAAAGTATATATTTTGCAAATGTTTTTAGAGCATCAATAATGATATGATATATGCTCTGGCCGCGATTCACTTTGACATCCAAATCAAATGTATTTTATGTGGTATTGCGCAATATTTAAAATGGTGTTCCACGTGCCGATTGGTTCATGTCTATTGCGTTGCATTTGGATTTGTAAGTAACGATGATAACTGCTGCAGACACAATCTAGAGGGCAGATTAAAAGTAAGATTGTAAGTCAAGTTTTAAAAGTACTTTAACGACCGTTTGCCCAGGCATCACATTATTGTACGTAAACTCAGGGAAAGGACACCTGGAACCTAGCGAAATATTACGATAACGATCACAGAACAAGCGGGGCTATAGCCTATGCTGTTTCACTGAACAACTGTGGCAATGCGTTACTGAACTTTGTTGCTATGCTATTTCCCCGGCCCAAGTTAACCCTCCAGACAAGTTGAAATAAAATGTTGCGTTTGAGTTGACTTTCTTGCAAAATAGCAGCACATGACGGCCGCTTTCTCAATAAAATCATTTAACTGGGGCTTGAGCTATGCTGTTTCACTGAACACGATGGCTCTGCAGCTTTGCTCTTTCCCCGGCCCAGGTTGACCATCCACTGAACACCATGGCTCTGCACCTTTGCTCTTTCCCCGGCCCAGGTTGACCATCCACTGCAGACAAGTTCAAATAAACGATTGTGTTTGTGCTCACTTGACTGCAAAATAATGGCACACTACGGCCACTCTCTGGATAAAATCTTTCAGCCAGGTTCGATCAATTTTGATAAGGGAAGGGCAGCTTGAACTAACGATGATAACTGCTTCAGACACAACCCAAGGAGCAGATTAAAGTTAAGATAGTAAGTCATGTTTTCAAAGTACTATAACGATTGTTTGCCGTGGTAACTCAGAGAACAGACACCTGGAACCTGACGAAATATTACGATAAGGATCACCGAACAAGCAGGACTATGGCTTATACTGTTTCACCAAACAACCCTGGCTATGCCTTATTGAACTTTGTGTTGCTATGCTGTTTCCCCAGCCCAAGTTAACTCTTCAGACAAGTTGAAATGAAATGCTGTGTTTGAGTTGACTTTACCGCAAAAATAACGGCACATACATGTATGACGGCTGCATTCTCGATAAAATCTTTCAATGGGGGCTCTGGCTATGTTGTTTCACTGAACACGGTGGCTCTGCAGCTGTGCTCTTTCCCCGGCCGAAGCTAACCCTCTACTACAGAAAAGTTGAAATAAACTACTGTGTTTGAGCTGGCTTTACTGCAAAATAACAGCACACGACGGTCACTTTCTGCATATAATCTTTCAGCCATGGTCGATCATTTTTTAAAAAAAAATTATGTTTCATAAAAGTTGCTTAGGGTCGGGACTCGAGCCTTTTCAGTGGGGTCGGTCGGCTTATCGGAGCCACACGCATATATATATATTTGTTAGGCCTGAGGTAGCTTGGACATATATATATATATATATATATATATATATATATATATATATATATATATATATATATATATATATATATATACATATATATATTTGTTAGGCCTGATGTAACTTGGACAGTTGTAGAAAAATGGCAGTTATGTTTAAAATGGATGTTCTGTCCACTTTTACACATTACGTCCTTTCACGTTAGTTGAATTGTAACCTGGGCACAGCCAATGGCACTTGTTAGTTTGAAAAGCGTGTTGTTTAATTTACGTTTGACAAGTGTCATTGTGCAAAATATACCTTCCGATGCAGCATCCCAATCATGCCATTCCATGAACCGTTTGTATCAGCTGCACCAAATTTATTGTCCAAACCTTCCACGATAGAATACCTGCAAGTGTCGAAGAGGACACTGGTGAGAGCAATATTGAGTTGTAGAGTTGCTGCCCAAAGCGCTTATTTCATGCTAGCTTTATCGATTATTATGTTAAGCTGATATAAGTGGGATCATGTAGTGTTCAAATTATACATGCAAACACTATGAACACAATGGGGTGTTGATTGGTACATACTACTGAAAGTGCACATTCAGAAAAACAAATCATAAAACGAAAAGTCCTCTACTTTCAATATAGTGCCATGAAGATTGTAGACCTACTGTGCCCCAGGCTAGCAAGTACTGGAGATTCGTATTACGAATTAAGACACAACCTTTCGCGAGTGAGAAAAGACTCAAAAATCAATGAGCTAATGCCAAGTAGATTTGTGAATAAATTGTGACAAGTATTTATCGTTCAAAAGCATTGCTTTTTATTGACATATTGAAACACAAAGCAAGCGATTTGGAACTGTAGGGAACAGCAGTTTTGGGCAGAAAAAAAATTGAAAACTATTACAATAAATTGCGGGGAATGGCTGTTATGGCTGGAAAAACGCTAGTATTAATAAGGAAAACTATTTGAAAGTGTAAGGAACAGCTTTTTGGGCAGAAAACAATATTGAAAACCATTCTGAAAACGAGACTGTCACAAAATCTGAAATCAACGTTGGATAGTGTAGGGAATCTCAATTTTGTGCCAGAAAAAATATATCGAAACGAGGCTGTGACGCAAAGCGTAGGGAACAATGGTAATTCCAAAGGGGGAAAACAAGAGAAAAGGATCATACAGGTTAAAAACAACCGCAGAAGGAAACTGTAGGGAATGGGGAAGATAAAGAATAGAGTGTTGTGATTTTCTGTCCTTAAATGTTGAACTAAATGAAGCAAGCGAACTCGTGAGTTAAGTTGTCATTATTTCAGCTGCAAAAATTACGTGACCTGGTTTTCTATGCGGTCAAATAAAACGAGAATCGCATTGCTGGTTTATGAACCTCTAAGATGTTTGTCTACTTTGTTCTTGGAAACTGATCGGTTGATTGCAATTGGTGAGAAATCTCCGGAGGATCCGTGTTTTATTAACTAAACCTTGGGTGTGCGGATGGTAAATAAGAGCCTTCTATTTATTTTCCATTTGCCGCATCACTTTGTTGAGCTGAGCTAAGCTGTTGAGCGATAAGTTGACAGTATCAGCTATTCTCAGGTAAGTTGTGATTAAAACATGCCATTTGAGCAGTTGTAAGTTGCCTCCGTTGTGCCAGGGCAGGTTCATTGGTCCCGCATTCCTCCCGGAAGTCACAGCGATCCTGGCTCGAAAGGCTAAGCGTCACACAGTCATTGGAAACAGCGGAAAAATACTCCATCAGCTGTCAGTTTTGTGAGAGTTCGTGACACCAATTCCTCCCAGGACGAAGCGTTTTGGGTCAGGTTTGCCGCGAGTCCCGGGAGGAATGCGGGCCAGTGAACCTCACCCGGCACAAGCAGGCAACTTGAATGCTTATGCGTTTTCCAGGATACCGTTAAATTTAGCTACGTGTACCAGAAAGCTTATAGAAGCAACTGATGTACTTTCGTAGAAGTGACACATAATCATATACCTTTATTCTTTGTTACAATATGGGATGAAAATTACAAAAGTAAAATAGAAAATTTCTAATTCCACACGGGAAAATAGCTTCTGTTTGTCTCCAAGCCGCACGCTGACAAACGTTGGGATGTCTTCAATTTTCAGTTAAATGTTTTGCAGCATATCAAAAGCCTACCGTTGATACTTCTGTTGTCAACCTCTAGACGCTGTCACGTCACTGGATTGCATTTTGGGTTCGATGGCATGACACGAGAAATAAGTTGGAGGGGTGGGTCTTATTTTTGCGTCAGACAAAATAAGTACATGGACAGTATCGAGGCAATTGTTCAGGCTCATTGCCTGATCATGTGAACCTGCGAGAATTGAATAGAGGGAGCGCATTTATAGTTGTGGAATATCTTTTGTGCTGTTTGGCTAAGGCAGGGTTGCAAACCTTTGTAAAGTAGTGGACCAGACACTGAGTATGTCCTTTTTCCCTCTTTTGGTACCAGTGCAGTTGTGTTTTCATCTGCTTTTATATTTCATAAATGATAATGGTATGGACGTTGCTGTAGGCTTGTGCAAATTTACATCTGGATCTACCACCAAACCGTCAAACTTTGCACTTGAACACAGTTATTCAAATAAAAATGTATGAATCTTACGTGAAGTTTTGAAACCTCGCAAGCGCCTCCAGAATGTCAAAGCACACACCCGTATAAGTTATATTACCGTCTTTCTGCTTTCGTATATGAAATACAGCAAACTGAAAGAAAATCAAATAACAGGGAGTGATTTGAAAACTACCATTATACTAAGCTACGAGACAGACAATTTCCGTTTTCTTGCCGATAGGCAAAAGATCTCATCTGGATGCGATATATATATATATATATATATATATATATATATATATATATATATATATATATATATATATATATATATCATGTTCGCAACGAGTGGGACGCGAACTTGCAATCTTTGGCACCAGTCGCTTAGCGACACTTTTGGCACCAATCGCCTAGCTGAAACGGGAAACGTGCATAGCCACTTGACCAAATTCCCATTTAAAAAAAAAAGAATGGTTCAATGGAGGCAGTTGTGTGCGAGTGCCATATCAACACGGTTATGCAATATGTACTGAGTCGGCTTTTATTTCAAGAATAGGGGACTTAAATCAACCACTAGCATTAAGGAAATGCCGAATACACACACACACACACATACACACACACACACACACACACATATATATATATATATATATATATATATATATATATATATATATATATATATATATATATATATATATATATGTGTGTGTGTGTGTGTGTGTGTATGTATGTCCCAAAGACTCGAACGCGGGACGTTGACGTCTTCAGCTAATACATTGAAAGTTCGAGACTAGCATTACGGTTAAGGGTGAGGTCAGAACACATTAGTGTTACATTTAGTAGAGGTCGTTCTTCTTCTCAAATAAAATGATATTTTTTTTAAACAAAAAGCAAGTTCTTCACAATCTTATCTTGCTTTTAAGCCCGTCCTTCAAAAGTTTATCTACATGATGGGAAACAAGGATCACAATATCTCTTGTTCGGGCAGCTTTATCATACCAATGACCACACCACATCAACCACTTAATTGATAATTACTAGTAATTTACTTTAAGTAAGTCCTCTGTACAGGCCGTGTGGGGATTCCCATTGATCATCAAAGCCCAAAATAAACCAGAGACAGTTGCTAAACCCCATATATTCTGTCACACTTTGTAATCTTTTGGACTTAAGTTAAGAATACGTCCATAAAATATTTTAGCAGATGTTTTTGTTGACTTCCTGACACTTCAAGTATGAAAAATTTTCATTCATTCTCCGCTCACTGCCCGCATTTGTGACTATGGTATAGGGTGTGCTGTGTCAATTATACTCAGTTTTAGTTCCTTCTTCCTGCCTCTCCAGGTTCCTTAACAGTGACAACCATAACCATCATAGTTGTTGTTTGGTGCAAATTAATAAACGCCTATTCATATTTAACTTATTAAAATGTTACAAAAAATGAATGAATTCTAACACGTAAAATATGTTACTGAAATCGTACACTTTGGTTGCCTTGAGAACAAAAACTTCAGTTTAGGTTTGGTTTCTTGCAATGGTCGCTATTTTCCAAAAAAAAAAAAAAAAAAAAAAAGACAACAGCACCAAAATTTGATGCATCAGTTGATGATAGAATTTCAGCCATAAGTATCACAGTCTAAATCTTTATACAATGTTGGGATGAGCATCTTTATACTTTTATTACAACTAAACAGTAACTATAAACTTTAAAGCCGCTGAAAAGTTACAGTAAATGTATTTAATTTTAATATTACTGTAAAACGTCAGGAAATTACCACCTATATAACTGATATTTTGCCGCATTACAATAGCTTACTGACAAAAGACAGTAAGGTAGACATCTGTAATGTAATGTAAAGTGTACAAGTTGTTTTTTTTTTAGTGATTTTCAGCTTCAACTTTAGTCCTGTATTCTCGCGACGGACATACTGGAAATGTTGTAACTAGAAGATGCGTTCTTCCGAGCTTGTACGGGAATGACCAAGGCTGGTGAGATATTCGTAAGCCGCTTTGAACCGTCCATTTACCGATATATGTTGGTGTGGAATCTTTGGATTTGGCTAGCTTGTCGTATAAATTAACTGTTATCTTGCCATTCTTCTGGAAATAAACCGCATAAAATTTCCAATGTAATCCCATTGAGTCCTAAAGATATCTTTGCCATAAGTCTCCATAAATCGTATTTTTACAGTTTATGACACTGCTAGAGTAAATGGGGGGGGGGGGGGGCCCGCAGGGAATGGTTACCAATACCAAAGCAGTAATCTATACTTTGTGTTCAATAAAGACAGTGTGATCAATTGACATTTGCCACTTTTTGCACACGCCGGGTCTTTAAAAAGTAAATATCCTGAAATCCCAAGCTTATTTGGGTTTGAAAACCAATGATTGCACAACAGGTAGTATGATAGGTGAAATAACAACAAGCATCTTTTGTAATGACTGTTTTATTTTTAGTCAAACAGGCCACACATTTGCTTACTATGAAATATTGCTCTATTACAAAATGCTATGCATGTTACATAAATTGGCCACGCCCAACAGCCAATATAATTTCAATTTACAGCGATTTTATCATTTTCCTCTACTGTGTCTGTAGATTTTACCTGTTAGGTGATCATGATCTTAAATTTTAGCCATTTTCTGTTGCTACGAGAGATGACAAACTGGTTGCATGAACCGTGTGTTTACCTTCACTTTTAGCCAATTGGTGGTCATAACCAAGACTCCTGCAGTCATAGTAATATCGGTCATAAAAGGTGGGTCTTGTTGCTGGCGTACGATAAGCCATCTCAGGTTATTCACCTGTATGAGGTGCCTGCCCATCTGGTCAAATAACGAGGTTGTAATGATTACAAATAAAACAGCTAGGTACGTGAAAGTTAAAGTGCATACGATACGATAATGAATACATAGTTACAAAACTTCAGGCTGCTGTTTTGTCATGGCCTCACACACAATTTATGCAAACCATATAGGATATGTATCACGGATGGCGTAACTGGCAGCATCGGCTTGGTATCTAGCCTTTTGCAAGTAGAGCGACCTGGTGGGTAAAGAAATCCAGCCCCAGTGTTTGGCTGCTGGTTGTCCACCGGAAGTGTTGTCACATATATTGCAACTAAACAGGAAGTAGTGTCACACGCAATTTATTCGCCAACCATTTTTCATTTATCAGAGTTCTCAATATAAAAAATATAACCTTACTCAGTGACAAACTGACATGTGAATATTAACACGCAATTTACTTCCCAACCATTTTTTATTTATCAGATTTCTCAATATCAAAAATATAACCGTAGTCAGTGACAAACTGTCATTTGAATATTTTGTTAATTTGTAGCTAAAAGCTGCAGTAAGTACAGTCAAACAGGGGCAGACTTCCGAAGATTTTGCTTACCAAATGTCAATAATAAGAAAAATGACAAACGGTTTGGCAGCGCGGAAAATCGGCTTCAATTTCTAAATGTTATTGGTTAGTAAAGGGTATACATGGGATCAATGTTGGGCAATGTTGGTATGCTATCAATGAAGGCCACACCAACACAGTGCCGATACAGTACATTTATTTGTTGAAACCTGCATACTTTTTGCTTTGAGGACGTAAATTTAGATTACCTTTATCAAACATGTATCAACATGTCAATAGATTATTTGTGGTAGCGTTCTCAGTCAAAACAGAACAGCGAGGTAGCAGCTATAAACAGGTAAGTTCCTTTATTTGTAGATGGTAAAAAATTCACCAAATAACCCCAAATGTAAATATATGAGGATGAGCTTCATGGGTAGTAAAAGTTGGCAAAATCAATTTCTGTCAGCCATGTTTGAATTGTTTAATTTATCAGAATTAATTTACGTTCACAAGTGGAAATTTGAATTTACTTTCACAATTTAAACAACATAAATGTATCTTCTAAATTACGGGATTTGTTGCAGCCATAATGAATTTATGCAAAGTAGCTATTCATAAAACCCATTATAACAGTACTCAATAGACACATTAAAAACATTCCAGATGTTTCAATAATCAAATTCTTCATCTGACTATAAATGGCTCGTGATACTTGAGAGCCCTTTTGAATTTTTACAAATTAAACTAATTAGCGTAAATAAATATATTCATGAGGACTTTTGGTATGTTGCTTTGGTGGCTTTATATGAACGCACTGTGGTCATGTGGTCAAAACTTTTCTTTTGCAGTTTATGGCAAGTAAATTTTTCAGATTGCTTAGATAATATAGCCCTTCTATATCATACGACAAACTCTCAGTCGCTCGTGGTGCATATTACAAAGTACATAAAACATATATGTTGAGAAACTGTCTTATATTAGAATGCTCGACTACTGAAATATCTGAGATGATGTACGTTACACTAGTAAGTAGTAGAATAAGTGAATCGTTAGACGAACATTATAAACTAGTCGCAATGTTAAGCTTCATTGCTATGTTTACTAAAGCTGGCCCTAGCTTTGGTACATTTTATATTCCATGCTTTTATCCTGCAACGCCCGACTCCTTTTTCCTAGTACGAGAAAACAGAAGACAGGACTAGAACTTGGGATAAGAAGCAATCTGTGTGTACATTTGGCTTACACAGGAGGTACACAAAATATTTTTTTTGTGCATTAAGTACCTTTGAAGGTCCATAGACTAAAATGTATTAATGAAAGGTATTAATGGAAGCAATTTACGAGTGTAATTAAAAAAAAAAACATTATCCGAATATTTCAAAGCTAAATAAAATGTAATCCAGTTGTTGAATAAACATACATACTTCTGACAAAGATATATTACATGCCTAGGCAAATGTCGAAATAACGTTTGACATGTTAAATAAAAATGTTGTACTTATCACAAAATAGATATGGACCTACATGATTTTAAATAGTGTCAGATATTGTTTCTATTTATGATAGTTTTTCAAATAGTGGTTTTAAAATTGGAAGGTACCCTGAAGTGTCAGTACTTTTAAATCAAATTTTCGTAATTCCACATCAAAAGCAGATAAAATCCCAGACACGTCTTACGTCCTACAGGTCTACATTAATTCAGTAACATAAATGAATAATTTGACGTCTGTAAAAAGTTATGACGATATCTTTGTAGGAATATACAATTTCATTTTTTGTTCAAATCTCTATGCTTATTCAGCAGTGAACTCACAGAATTAAAAATTCCATGCCATGGGCATTTGAAATCTGTTAATATTGCTTTTTAAAAATAAACATATTTTTATGTTTGCAACTATAATGTTTTTTGTATGGTTTCCAGAGGTAGTAGTTACAGAAATATGTTTTTGGCGTATCTCCTGCCCATTCGCGAATATAAAAAGGGAATGACTAATGGTACTTAACCCTTCCCTACCCAAATCGCAGGAAAGTGCCCAGGCCATAAATTGTCGTATGTAATAACGTGTTTGCTCAACTCAATGCATTGTTATGAGATTCGAAATAAGACCTATGATGATGGCGAGTCCCTGGTCGGTACTCTTCTTTGGCGCCGGTTGAACACCAAACATATGGTAAGGGGAGCTGTTGACTGGGTCTTAGTTTGACCACCTGCTCCGCCTTTTTTGCACTTTCTCAACTGATTTACAAAAGTTTTTTTTTGCAGGAGACTGCTGAGACCATGGGCAGATCCGGGATTTTCGGAAGGGTTAAGCGGCAAGCAGCTGCTAAATCATTCACTTTCCCGTGTTAGAAAGGTAATTCTATGTTCCGCCGCTATGGCCAGGGTTATATAAACAATTGACGCGTTAAGTTTTGGATTCGGATCCTTTTTGATCCCATTTATATGGCAAATAAACATGGCTAATTCTGAAATGACATCTGTTCAAGCTGTACTAGCCCAAATGCTCAAGGAGAACAATAAACCACAGCCTACAAATTTTATCTGTCCAATCTTGGCCTACAACGCACCCCAAGTCGATCCTTGGAGCAATTGTGTAAGTTGTCCACAAGCATGTTCAGCTGTTGAGACTTCCACACTAAAAGAGTTAACACACACATATACACACCGACAGACAGACAGATATAAATAATAGTTGATTGGCAGCCAATGACAATGACATGCTCATACTCTATGAATCACGACTCTCTTCATTTTGGAGGAAACCTTGTGCTTTTGAAAATTAGTTTGGTATGAAATGTTTAGACAGGAACGAAGTTAAAACTTATAATTAAGCCAGGAACTTTCTTTGGCGCATGGCTGACAGGAAATATATTTAGCCAATGGTATGTTGTTACCGACTCAAATACATTTACTTGTGATTTTCTCAACACAGGGAGCGCATCAAATTCGGTGCTCATTTTTTGCATTATCGTAAGTCTTCGAATACAACATTAATTTCTTGCTTCGTAAAATTTGTTTTTGTCAATTTAATGTCAGCCCAAATGATATATACCGTTAGTGTATGTCAGTGTTCCACCAGGGAAGCATATCCATATGCTAGCCAAATCCAAAATTTATCGTCCTACCTCATGAAACGCAGTGTCGTTGAAAATGGAATCCATCATGGCCAATACGCATGTGACCTGCTGTTTCCCACGTGACATACGCCCAACGTCTGGTACACGTTCAGGCAGATCAGCTACGGTGACTTCGCTGAAGATGAACGTTTGTGACAGTGCCTCTGTGATACACCGCAAGGGCCAGGGTCCTATATGCGAGAAACGGAATGCCTGTGTTGCGTGAATTTGCTCTCACAGCATCAGATAATGGTCACTAAAGACGTGGTTCTTTCAGCATAGACACTGCATGCGATGCAGAAATGTACAATAGAAGGCATTGGTAAACTTTTAACCATTTTCTTACTGAATAAGAGTCACAATGCATTCAACCAAAGTTGGGCATGAAAAACCTCAGTGTCATATCCATTGTTGATCACGGAATGCTACTCTGAGCAAGGATAAATCTCTGAATTAGGGTTGAACTGCCATATTTCGTGGTACTAAGAATACATCTAACAGTAAATATTCTAATTTTGTTGATGCATACCACAAACATGTATTTACAGGTTATTTGGATATTATACATAATTCAAGTTTAAAAGAAATTATGAAAAAAGGTACCAAAGTTCGGATGTGTCCCAAGTTGAACATTGACAATATTTTTCAGGATACATGTGTTACATTTGATTCCTACTGTATGAAATGGGTAAAGAAAGAAAAAATTGAATTTCAGAAATTTGAAGGATGATTATCAAACTTGAAACGAGTCTTTAGAAATAGAATTTATCGCTACAAATCCCACATTAAGAATTTCAATACGGTTAATCTGAAACAACCTGAAGTTTCAAAAGCAGTCAGGGAACTACAAGAAAGATTTGTAGTCACTAACATAGATAAGGCAATGAACAATTTTGGGATCATCTGCAAAAAATATTATCTGAATGTTTTGAAAAAAGAACTCGGTATAAACAATATTTCAGACATAAGAGGAAATGACGTTTATAAATTACATAAACAATCCATTGATAATTTGATAGATACACATAAAGATGAGATGAAAAGGAATTTTAATATCAAAATTTCTGAAGAAGATTCCTCTATTCCACTTTTGTTCTGGATACCCAAATTACACAAAAACCCTTTTAAATCTAGATTCATAGCCGGTGCTGCAAAATGTACAACAAAACAATTATCAAAAGAAGTAACATTGTGTTTGACTGCAATGAGTAATCATTTTCGTAAATACATGTACTGTAATGCAATTTCTAGAAAATGTGAAATAAATTTTTTTTTGGATTATTAGGAATTCTTCCGAGCTTGTATCTATAATCACAGATGTAAAAGCAAAAAATATAAAATGTTTTGATTTTTCTACACTGTACACAAATCTACCCATAGATAAAGTCAAAAGTTATCTTTCAGAATTAATAAGCAAAATGTTTAAACATAATGGTAAACCATACATTAATATCAATTCATATACAAAGAAAGCATATTGGTCACACAATAAAATTCAAAAAGTAACGTTAAATCTTACACTGTAGAAACTTTGATACATGCTATAAAATTTCTTTTTGATAATACTTTTGTTCAATGCGGACCATTGGTTTTTCAACACATAAAAAGCATTTCAATGGGTAGCAACTTCTCCCCTTTACTGGCAGATTTGTATTTAAACTGGCTTGAATTTAAGTATATGGATAAATTGATGAAAAAGGACTTATAAATGGCTACAAAATTATCAAACAACGCAAGACATATTGATGACACTCCTTGTTTAAATGTACAAAATTTCAGTGAAATTGCTAAAGAAATTTACCCAAAAGATATCCCTTTGGAGGGTAACAATTCAGATGGTTTCAAAGATGTGTTTCTGGACTTGGATATTCAGGTCACTAATGACAGGTTTTGTATAAAAGTCTATCACAAAATAGATGAGTTTAACTTTGAAGTAGTTAATTATCCTTTCCCGGACAGTAATATTTCGGATACTATTGGATATAATAATTTTTGTCACAGATTTTGAGATTTGGTCGTATTTGTGTTAAATTTCAGGGCTTTGCATCTAGAACCAAATTTATTTACAATAAACTTGAGTCAAGAGGATTCAAAGGTGTACTTTTGATCAAATATTTCTACAAATTTTGCTGTAAATATCCCGAGATGGTTAGAAAGTTTGGCTTCAATAATTTTAGAGATTTTAGACTTGCCTGTTTCGCTACTTAATTTTATCTTTTTACATCATTATGTTTAAATGTTCACCTTTCAGATATTTTAGGCTAGCTTGTTTTCTGTTAGGTAAACCCCCAGGGGCTACAGGTGGCAAGAAGCGGCCTACGACAGTTACAAGCTCGCCTAATTGTACTTGATATCTGGTTAATATTTTCATTGCATTCTCTTGACATAAATACAAAAGACTTTCATTCTTTTGTGACTTGCCCTATAATTCTACAGTTAATATCCAAAGATTATTAGAAAGTTTGGCAACAATAATTTACAGTTTTTAGACTTGTCTGTTTTGCTCCTTAACTTTATCTTTTGACATCTTTTCGTTTTAATATTCACTATCAGACATTTTAGGCTTACATGTTTTCTGTTAGGTAAACCCCCAGGGTCTACAGGTAGCAAGAATCGGCCCATGACAGTTACATGTTTGCCTAATTGTACTTAAAATCCTGTTAAGAAAAATTGTTTTGATAGCATGTTTTTGGCATAAATGCTAATGACTTTCATTCTTTTCTGATATGCCTAAATGCACATTTACTCAATACTAAAAAAGTACTCAAAATTGACAGTATTTTCTCAAATGTCATAAACCTGACACATTAAGTTGACACATTGACTCAGGTTTGGCAGTTAAATAGAGCTTAATTGTTTGATGAGTTGGTGTCATCATGGAGTCTGTTTTACATCTCTGGTGCAGGATGAACATTGTTGTAGACCTTGTTAGGATTTCCCTTGGTTTATACAGGTGGTCTAGCTGCAACTGTTTATTTTACTATCACTGGGACTGAACATAATGCCCCAGCTTGTTTCCACTTCAGTCAAACATTGGCGGATGGTTTAACTAGGATAAGCTATCCAGCTAGAAAGGGTACATATTGGTTCAGGGGTAGGTCAAATTGTTCTTATCTGAACCTGTACTGTGCAAATTTGGTAATTATGGTTTGTTTGACAGGTATTCTTCTTTGATATGAAGCTCTGCATTTATAAGCAAAACTTCACGTATTTAGCTAGTTCATCATTTGCCACGTTCATATTTATTCATTATTATGTGGGTTGTCTTTGCTGAATATTTAGCTTAGACAAGGAGCCGCTACTCAGAGAGACATGTAAGGGTAAAAGGCTCCGAAACATGTTGAGTAGTTACCCGCTGAAGGCCCTTATATTTATTTGGGCTGATACAGCCTATGTCAAAATTTTACAGAGGAACGTGTGCAATATGGGCAATAGTAATTCCATATGTATATAGGTTAGACAGGGATAGGTTAGCTTATGGAGAGTAAAGAGTTCAGGCTGCGGAAAAGGGTATTGACTACTAGGAAGTGGTTCTGGGCAAAACGACACAAATACAATACAATGTTACTTTAAACTATGGATCACTGAAAATTTATATTTCCTTTGCAGAACATAGGATATGAACATGTAGTTCTGAAAGGACTTCAGCAGTAAATTTATCGTTCTCTAGCTGTACTTGGAAAAACAAAACCGCCTGCACCAGCATCCAAAAATAATCGCAATCACGTAAAACAGCACGAGATTAAGTGATACCACGAAGTTGGGAATACCACAAAATTAGGATGGTCGACCTGATACACAACTTTCGAAACATAGCGTCACCTGTCGGTCACATTGTCATACTAAATGAATGGGGGCGACGCCTTCACGCTCACATCAAAGTCCTATGCAAATCTATGCCGTAACCCGTGAATGGAAATGAGGATTGAAATTTGCAAATTAATTGTGCATCGCACTCCTTTCGACGTTCCATCCTTCCCTTACAACAGGTGAGGCAGTGTGACACGTGGACCCAGTGACTGATATTGTATTGTAAACATATTTATTTCAACCGGATTGCTCAAAAATACTTCAAGTAGCTTATCTGTAGGCTCTCCAAAACATACAAAGACGCACAATAAGTGAACAAGTATACATACAGTTACACATGGCAGAACGAGGTGTCTGTACTAAAGCAGGTACAATGGATCAAAGTTAAGAAGCGTATCACAACAACTTACGCAAATTGTGATTGAGCTAGAAATGAAATCGTCTGCTTACAATAACATAGCATTGAACAGCCTCAAATATTAATTCGTTTGTGGTATTGTCAAACTCGCTGGTACCATACAGAACGATTCCATTGAGGATGTCACCGGTTATATGCACTAAGTTTGAATTTAAACCACAAGTAAGTATGCTTGTAATAGTCCTTAGTAATTTTTCCTTGGAACAGTAAATTTAGGACAATAGAAAAAGAAGTGCATTTTGTCTTCCTTGGGATTGATACATGAACAAACAGGAGAAGCAATAATGTTAACTCTAAACAAATCTGCATTTAATCTAGAGTGACCTAATCTTAGCTGAGCATAACAAATAGCAAAACGATTTCCAAAGGAATAGTAAGCTGGTACATTGCCGACAGGCAGAAGAGTTTATTTTAACATTGACTTAAATTGGGACAGTGTATCAGAGTCATGGATGTCAACAGGAAGATCATTCCAGACATTAATTACTAATGGGAGGAAAGAGCTGACAAGTCGTTTGGTACCAGAGTGAGTTTGACATACTTGGGACGAGCTTCATAACTGTCTACAGGATGAAAATGCCATGTTTGCAGGTACAAGAGCTGCTAGATAGTCGGGAGTTTACTAATGTAACATTGTTTAAAAAAGAATTAATTTGAAATATTTACGCCGAGCTTTAAGGCATCTACCATCTCAATATCTCCAAATGTCGGTCGTGAGATGTATGTCTTAGAGCGCCAATGCATACTTTGGCTGCCTCATATTGAACAGATTCATGTAGATCAGACATTTTCCCAGTGTGGTTGTCAAAAATAACACTGCCGTACTCGCCGTATTCTAAAATAGGACAGACCATTGTTAAGTTACGTTTAATGGGTGTTTTTCTTGGCAATTTGAAATTCATCTTTTCATTAATGCAATTCGTTTGCTTGCTTTGTTTACCATACGCTTGATATGCTGGTCCCAAGTTAAATCACACGGCAGAGTAATACCTGGGTGGATATGGCTGCTAGCTTCTGGGACAGCTGTATTGCCAAGATAGAGGGGAGGATGGTCCCCTTTAGTTCGTTTTTTTTGTTTTTGTTTTTGTTTTTGTTTTTGTTGTTGTTGTTGTTGTTTTTTTTTTTTGAGAATAAGACTGAAATTGATTTTATAGCATTAAAGATGACCCACCAGAGGTAACCCCAATGATCAATACTGGTCAGATCATTCGGTGCCCTGATGCTGATAGGTTTTGTATAATTTCGAGAATACTAGTATCATCGGCAAATAGTCTTATATGACATTGAATTTCCTTCACAATATTGTGCCGTCGCTGTGGTCAGAACTGCATTCCTGACATCGATCCTTGAAACCACCTGTGATTAAAAGAATATATGGATTTGTCTTCAGAGCAGATGAGATGAAGCTCGAAGGTTTAGTCAGAAAAGAATCCCTAACTTCGGTCAGTTGGCCTGGGGGTCAGTCATATGTTTCTATCAGGATGGAACCTCTCTTAGTAGAAATTTCAATCCATCTGAATTATGTATCAGGATCTTCGATATCCAAGCGCCTTGTGCATGGAAGTGTATTACGCACAAACACAGCTACACAACCACCCCAACCGCTCATTCTATCTTTTCTCAGGGGAAATTTAAATTCGTCGAGGTACAGCAATTGATTAGGAAAGTTTTCATCCAGCCATGTTTCAGACAAGTTAACTTGCTCTTGGGCATCATCTAATTTCCCGTCACTTTTTAGATCTTTTTAGGCTCCTTACATTTGCACGGCAAAGTTTTATAGGTTTACTTGTATTCGTGGACCAGGGTTTGGATGGATATCAATTGAAGAACAGAAAAATCTTGCGTAGCAACAATGCTATGTGGCGTACTCCAAGATAGACGAGTAACAAAACTATAATGCAGATGTTCATATAGTAACGCAGATGCGGGCCCACTTGATCAGTAGACTCACTAATAAACACAATCTTGCAAAGCATTGTTCGCAGACAGGAAAATCCGATACCTGCCCTGTATTGTTCTAGGGAACAATCCATGATGTAAAGTTCAGAAAAAAAAAAAGAAAAAAAAAATATCGTGTTTCAAATTAGCAAAGCTATGGCGACAGTGTGGTGCCAGATACCCAATATGAAGTGGAATAGAGATGTGGATTGTAAGAGCTGAAAAACACTGTCTGTACAAGTAGAGTCTGTACAAACGTTGTTTGGAAAATAACCTTCAGGTGAACTTACAAAGTTGATCAATATTACCAAGATATACAAGGATGCCGAGGTATAGCATATACACAGAAATAAAACACATGTAGAAAACATCTAATATTAATGAAAAAACACTCATGTTCAAGGCGGTTTGAGACGTCACAATAGTTTTGGATATCAGAGCATAATAAGGTGTAAGATTTGCTGGATTATGTTGTAATTCAACAATGATATGTAATACGTTGATAACTGGTGTATGCTTAGGCGTACCGGTAAATACATGCCGTAGTAAGTATGCAAGCTTGAACCCACATGATAGAATATAATAAAACAATGGCTTGGGTATACTGTGAAACAAATGAATGGTGCTTGAACTGCCGCGTGCACAACATCAAACATACTTAAACATCATGTATACTTATCAAATACATTAGGTGCATACAGATGCAGCACACACACAAATTTGTGTTTATCTATGTTCGTTACAAGTGTTTCATACAGCAACCACTGAGATATGTATACAAGAACACAAAGACAAAACAGTCTGCGCAGTACAACAGTTTGAGCATTATTCATATGTACCTAGGGGTACTCTCATGCTCACAGCCAGAATATGTAATGTAATATGGGCAAGGTTGAAGATGAAATACATTTCCTTTTTGGCTGTGTAAAATATGATGGAGTGCGTGAAGATCTCCTGAATCAGGCTGTGATTAATACAAATGGTAAATTTAATACAATGCCAAGAGAAAAAAAGACATTTTACATATTTAACTCTCAACCGGCGCTCTTCAAAGCACTTGGATCCTATGTAAAAATAGCTTTGACCTGAGCATTGTATAACAGGGTACTGCTGGCATGTGAAACAACTGATAATATGACAATTATGAACAATATAGCTGTTTATGAAGTATATACTTATTCATTTCTCTTTTTGCTGGTTGATCATATGATGTTTATGTATTAGTATACTAGCTGGTGTTAGTTTGCTTATTTCGCCCTCTGAGGGTATTTTGTATTATGTCAAAATTCTTTTGTAACTGTTAGCTCCCAGTTGGCAGAACTAGTTAAATAAAGAACTTGAAGTTGAACTTGTAACAAGTTCATTGTGCTAGCAGATCACGACACAAAATTACTGTGTATATGCTAAGATTACTATTAGATTATAATGTGTATATATTCCGGAAATATCACTTGAGCATACAGGGGTATATTTGAGGCGTGATACATACAGCCAGGACATCCTTAGCATTGATAGTGATCATGACCAGGGAACATTCAGTTATTTAGATATATAGTTCTTTCTGTTTGATGCAAAAACTTAAAAAAGAAAGCACGGCATCACATACGACCGTTACCCATGAACAGCAACGCCTTTGTATACACGAGTATGTGCTAATATAGACATACAATAAGGACAACATGGGGATAAAAGTACTGGAAAAAAGTGTATATACAATAGCACATCGATGAGGGACGCTGTCCTTAACTATCCTTGGTATTGGAACACGGACATATGTTACACATCGGGTTACATCTCTGGTGCATCGGAGAGACGCTGATAATACACAGTTGCAAATGAAAGACAATGTTAGTTGAATAGGTGAAAAAAGAAACTTAATATGCCATTAGATTCAAATAAACGGTTACTGTGCAACACATGCATTTGCGAATGAAGCTATGAATGTGCACATGTCACCTAATAAGACTTTATCAGTCTGGGTTTTCGACAAAATGACAACAACTAAATGCTCCCCTTGCGGGTTTGTAAGCAATAAAGAATAGGATTGAGCTGAATTGTTGTGAGAACGTGAGGGAGTGAAAAGTAAATATATGAAATTCTGAAGTTACACATGTTCTGAAGTTTCAAGCATTTGTGTGACATGGTACCAAATAATGTGCATGCTCATATGACGGGAATGTAATGTAATTACTCAATACATACGGATGATTAGCATGTAACACAATTATTATATGCTTATAAGTGTCACAAGGATACATGTACTTCAATGTGAATCGCAGACTGATAAGATTGTAAAAAAATATCTATGTCCGTGTAGGAAGCCTCACATCGAGAGTTGGTCATGTATAAAACTTCTTTGATCATATGAACTCACTGGATATACACAATAAACAATTGCATACTCGCATTGTGGAATGTATATTCACAATAAGAGATATAATTATTATTTGACTATGCGACTAGGCATACAAAAGAATAAACTCAGGAAGGTTCGCTTCCAGTTTGTTGATTGTACTTGTGTGACCTTTAAGTCGAGACTCAACTTCAGCATTAACAGTAAACTGTATCATTTTCCTGAAAACTTGCGGGACCCTTGGATCTGCCAATATACGTAAATAGTCAGTAGCACTAGCTACATCAACTTTATTATCTATATTGCCAGAACCAGCTCAGCAGTCACATCATGATCAGACTCAGAACGGCTTTTACAAGTAGGAGGAGGAGAAAATCCAGTGTTGGTCGGCGAACTCCAAGGACGCTTAATACATCCTCCAGTGTTTGGGCCAAGAGGGGCTAAGGCATTGGGTTCAGTACCCTGTGAACTACTGGCTTGGCCTTTTTCTTTTTCACCTTTGGGGTTTGGCATTGTTCTAAAGAATGGTATTAATCCACCTTTTGAGAAAAATGGTGTGCCTGGAAAATTAACTACAAAAATCACGATGTCAATAACTCACATGTATCACCAGCCTGGCAGTCCAAAACTTGTTCTGTACAGAGTCCTAGTGCATCCTATCACAACTGAACAAAATGTGTAGCAAGACTTGTCTCAAAAATCAGGTAAAAGCCTGTGGCCAGCCGGAGACTGGACATGAGGGTTTCCACCTACGCTGTGACGTCATAATTATTTTTGGAAGTAATGAGCAAAAGATGGGTTTATATTAGCTGGGTTTTCAGTGAAATCTGTCACTTGCTGTATATGAACAATGAATGTAGAGTGGAGAACAGAAGTACAAAAATTAAATTAAATTACTTCAAGGGGCTGGGAAAAGTGGAAAAAGCGTTTATGAACATCAATTGAATATGTATAGAAGCATCTAGAATGAGGAATAGACCTAATGTGGAGTTTTTGAGATCAACCCGGAAAAACGAAGACCCACTGAGAGTGAAGTTGGCAAATATATGTACCATATTCATATCAAGGAGTCCACACAATCCCATATAAGGATAGAAAATGGGAAGACCACCAACAAGTTGTTAAGTCCCCGACTGGGGACATAAGAATTTAAAATCGTTTCCGGTTATTTTTGATAGGATTAGTGGTTTGACTGTATGTTAAGTTTTTGATATGCACTCACCACCAACTTCAATATGTAAATATTTCAGAATTGAACGTCCCTTCAATTGTAGTTTGTGATTGCAACTTGACGACAGGCTAAAATGCCTGTCATTAAGTGGAAATCAAACCACGATGGGAGATCAGGGAGAAGCAAGTGCCGAGGGCGCTAAGCTCACCTTGGGGAGGGGCCCACTGGAGAAATTTGGAAATTTACAAATGTTTTTCTTGCATTTTGAAGTATACTAGGACTCATTGGAGACATTTTGGGCCGGGATTTTCGGTCACATAACCCATGAATAAAAACACATCATGAACAGTGAAGCCGTCCCAAATACATCAAACACTCTCGATGAAAAGCAGTGAAGTTGGTAATCTCTTATGACTGAAGACTCATGACTGATAAATTTAAAAAAGCCTAAGCTATACATAGTTTCACCCGCCTTTCTAATCCTTTTTCATTGTGCTTCTGTGCGTGTTCTGTATCCGTACACCAGTGGTACGGAATTTCAATATTTTCTTGTGTTATATGTACAAGAGTCCCTAATTTAGTTCTGGAGAGCGCAGCAAATATTACACATATGAGGGTTTATTCCCCTGTAAATTTACAGCGTATAGTCAGGTTGTCAAGAAATGAAAAGATAAATCTACAAATCGTACACAGAAACAGAGATGCAATCCAATATGAATGATGCACCTCCATTTGTTTTTCTTTACTTGATTGCCAATTAGCTCTGTGCTTCTTTAATCGCATCGTGTCAATTTGTACCCAAATGGACCCTCATATATGTATTAGAAGTGTATACAAAGTGAATATTTGATAGGGAAATGTGTTTTTCTAAATCAAGCTGCTCACAGAAAACACCGATGGAATTCCATTTATTTATTTCTGTCGATTACCTGCACCCGTATTTGCGTCTCGTTCGCCCTGTGTGCGAGTAAGGATTTACCGACTAATTTTAAGTCAGTAATGTACCGGTATGTCTATGATAGCTGGCTATCACAGCGTAACTGGAATATGCTGCCTAAATTCAAGTGCGTTCCCTGACATGTACAAGTTGGAATAGGGACGAGTTGGTATTGGGACGAGCTGGAATTGGGACCACTTGGCCTCAATTAGGACGACTTGACAATGGGACGAGTTGGTAACGGGACCACTTAGCATTGGGACGAGACAGTTTGGGGACGACTTGACATTGAGACGAGATTGTTAGAGACGAGTTGACTGGGGGCGACCTTGCTTTGGGACGACTTGACCTGCTACCATCACGACAGCGGCATTACTTGATGGCTTTCCCTAGAAAAACGACAGGCATAGCATTTCTTTATGTTTTTGTCATTCTTTTTTGTTGATCAATATTAAAATAATTTCCATTTCAATAACAGAGTGAAAGTAGCAAGCATTGTGTTGTCCCTCACTGCAAGCAATAATCCCTGAAGACCTATTGTGTGACCTATTTGCTACCAGCCCTAGCCGAGATTGTACGCGTCAAGCACATGGATCGTCAATTTTATCTCACAAAGACACCGTAGCTTTCAGCGTAAATGGTGCTTCGAATCCTTGT
>CAXHWN010000937.1:1336462-1378462 GCA_964020975.1 Hermodice carunculata | reverse complement strand
TGGAAACACTGACACCATGAAGAAAACATCCAATACTTTAATGGATGCAGCAAGCTAGAGGACATCCCAGCCCAAACACGGGCCAAAATAAAATGGTGAAGCAAGGGGCATTTGCGGCTTGGCATGACCGCGTATAAACAAACATCCCACTGCAATGCACGTGAAAGTTACCCCTAAAATTCCATAACTAGTTTATATCTTCTAAAAAATTTGACAGACATTAAGGTTAACTTACAAGGGCCGCATAACCGCAAGAATAATAGGAATAGTTCCCATTTCCCCGCATAAATCAATCGACTTGATTCCACATTAATGAGCGTGTCCTGCATTGCTGGGTATGCAATCGGCGGAAACCATTGACAACCCTACTCCCGCAGTAAAGTTTCACGCTCTGCCGCAGGCGGCGCCATGGGTTTCGAAAGTTGTGTAATGTTGTGCACAAATTAAATTCGAGTTTAAACTATTTGAAGCTGTTTGTAATTTTGAAAGATATGTAAATAAATAAGCCTATTCATGTTTTGCCAAAATTACGAAACTTGTTCCAGAATTTGGATACATTTTCAGCATTTTGTGCATTGTATTATCATGAAAGCAGGTACGCGTACCGTGAAACTTATGTCTTCAATTCATACTTAAATCGGGTATGCTCCAAAGCATAACAAAAACTGGCATTAACAATTTTTGGATGAATTAATTAGATCTTATTGTAATTTCTTACAGGTTGCACTTTGTTTCGTCATACTATGACATCCATGACATATTTACCTGTATGGGGTCATGCAGGCAAGGATACGCGCGCGTGCACAAACACACACACACACACACACATATATATATGTATATATATATAATATATATATAATATACATATATATATATATATATATATATATATATATATATATATATATATATATATATATATATATATATATATATATATATATATATATATATACATATACATGACGGTAAATTAAAAAAAGTAAAATAAGGCAAGTGCCTTACACTGACCATGCTGTCGACCAATTACTATAACCCTTGTGATATGTCCCGCATCTAAGATGTCCTTTATGGCACGATACAGCAGAACATTAGCTGCCCCCTTGCAGTGAGCTGATAAACGAAACAGCCAATGCATTATATTTCTAACATTAGACAACTGCTTTCATGCACAAACTTGTGTAATGAGGCATTTTTTTTCACAAGTATTAGATTTTACTCAAATATGGGTTTGTTTGCTGAATCCTCTGTAGCATTTTTCGAAAAAAAATATTGTTGTGACATACCGAGAGGGGAAAAGATACGTTATTTCTCTATGGCTAGTTTTCAGTCTCATATTGCAAGTATTCAGCGGATCAAATGAGATTTTTGTTCTCTACGCCAATTGAAAGTAATGATAGGGTTAAGACGGATCATCTGTCACTGTCTCATAAAACATGTATTAAAGTCAAGAAAGGTGCACGCAATCGCCAAATCACTGATAACGACATTGGCTAAAGGGTTTAGACATCATTATGCATACACGCAGGCGCAGTTCCCTGACGTCGTTTAAGAGCTACATTTGTTCCTTTAACCCATTTTTTGCCAATTTTGAATAATTCGACGTGATCTGAGTGGAAATACCAATACTAGATTTTTTTCTAATTGACCTTTCACGTACCAAAACGTCTGCAGTTACCACAGGAGAACATACATTATCATTATAATGTCCCAGGTCAACAGCTTTCCTTGGCGCGTTTTGGACGCAAAACACGCCGCGGAAAGTTGTTGACTGAATCAAAATCTGAAATTAAAATAGGAAAGGCTCATAATGAGTTTCTAAACCGCTTTTGTGGATTGTAAATTCGTAGGCAGTGTCAAGTGTATATCTAAGAACATGTTTTTCACCAGCATTACATTTGCCTGGTTTATGTATCAGTAATCAAAACATATACACCTGAGGGGTAATCTTTGTCTCAGAGGGGACCTGACGACAAAAATCATTTGGAATATGGAAAACAACAAAGGAAACTTTATACGTCACAAGTGTCATTAAATCGGAAATCAATTTGTTCTGACTAGAAGAGTGCATTAGCGTACCCGGGCATGTGATATAGAGTGACATGTCGTATCAATTACAAACAACATGTATGTCGGTTGTAAACCTGCTTCGCGGTTGGGGAATTCCAATATATAACGAACATATAGACTCCGTACAGTTTGAACTAATGGACTCGTTAAAATGACCTTTAGATAAAAATATGTAAACTGGAACTTTATTGAAACATTTACATCCTTTGAAATGCTTGTTTTTAAATCTACCACTCAACCCCCCCCCAAAAAAAACCCCCGAAACAATAATAATAAAATAATAATAATTAAAAAAAAAAAAAAAAACAAACAAACAAAAAAAAAAAAAAAACAAAAACAAAAACAAAAAAAAAAAAAAAAAAAGAACCCATCAATCCCGATCTATCTGTTATAAATGTTCACTCGGGTTTTGAACAATTGTTAACGCATTATCCAAGCGTGTCGATTTTGTAAACATATTGCTGGTTACAAATTACAATGCTTTAACTCTTTCCGGGCCAATCACGTCTAAAGTCAATCTACTAAAGCGAAACAAGTCTGAATTATCATTAGGATCTCAGTTCGCATTTCTCATAAAAATATCTTTCATTCAAGTACCAGCACGCCTTTAGTTTCAGAGATAATATCCCAGCTTCTCGGCTCGCATTGGGCGAGAGAAAAAAGCTGTCGACTCAGTCTAAAATTTGGCACTTAAAGGGTTAATAGCAAATTATGTTCAACTACACTACTTGTACTAGTGATACACTTTGTTTTCGGAGCACGTTAGAAGCATTGTGACACAGCACTGGGCTATGTCTGGATCATAATAAATCTAAGTTTAAAGAACTTAAGCATCTAGAAAGATAAAGTATTCGTACAGCTAGTCTGATCACAGTAGCTGGTCTGCACAAATACATTTGTTCAATGAGATCAGGCTCTACAAGGAGAATGTGTGTATGGGCGGTGAATTTTGCGAAGTCTTGTTTTCATATTAGGTAAATTATTTTCTTTGAACCGCATAAAACACCAAGCAACTGATTCTAAGCTGTTCAAAAGACCCCCCCCCCATAAAAAAACCCCGTTCCTATAATCAACCCTGTAAAACTAAGAATATTTCCTAAGCAAATATATGATGAAAAGTACAACTTTCGGTTATTTATGTCATCCAGGATTTCCGCTGGGCATCTTTGATTTTCGGACAAATTTGAACAATTTCCCGCAAAAGTCAAACCCGTGCAAGATATGTCCATGACACTTGAAGTATGAAAGCAGATTTGTTCAGGACATTGTAAGGAAAAGGCATTCAAAAGCCTCCCCCGCCCCCCCCCCCCCCAAAAAAAAACAAGAAAAGATCTCAAGCCCTTGGTAGCCTCTCTGTTCGGAATGGTTCCACATTTCCATTATTTTCATTACCGCCTCCGTTCCTTAATCCTAAGGGACTGGTATGAAATGAGTTAAACATGACGAAAAAGAAATGAGGCCGTCATAGATTACGATTGGTTGACCAAAACTTACACTTTTGATCAGTCCTGTTGAGAAATTGCTTCATGAGATGTTTGGCTCCCATGACCTGGCTGTTCAGACTATCGGTGGTAGCATTGGAGTGGTAAAGACTCTGCAAAATCCGTATGTTGAGCACCAATAACCAAAACAACCTATACGTGTACTTATGTGGACTCCAATCCCAGTATTCCTTATTCTTCATGATAGGTCTTTAACGCTGAAACAAAGTTTTACGTAGATCAACACATAATCATTTCATTTTGACTTTATAACTGAACGAAGAGTGTCGAGGAGAGAAGTACCGACCAAGAAAGTATATTTCCTTTTGGTCAGTGCAACACAAATATTCCACGCTGAATAGTAAACTTAATATTGAAAGAACAACACTGCTGACTAGAAAGCATCAGCATATTCAGCATTAATGAAGAACCAAACAAAGATGGCCCTCTCAAAAATTATTTGTATTTTTATTGAGGACAAACTGAACCTTCAGGTCACACCAAATAATTTGGATACGGTTCCTCGACCTGCTAAAGGAATGAGTGGTACGCTACATGAGCTATGCCGCTGAAATTTTTCTGCCACGACGCAAGAATGCAATCCGTTTAAGGAAAAAGGCATAAAGGTACCAGTTATACGGTTCTGGGCGTCCGGTAAAAATCAGAGTCGTGTAGTGAAACTCTCCATTTCAGTTGGATAGTAATCCAGTCAGAATTGAAATATATATAAATATGGAAAACGATTGAATGCAGCGCTAAACAAACTAAAATCAAGTCTAATGCATTTTGAATTCAACCATACAGGGCGTTGGCGAGGCTGCAATTCGGCATAGTTGGTGCATTTTTAACAAGATTGGTATACGTGCTGGATATTACTGCAACATGACAGACGAACCTCATTAAGTGCACGTATGCAGCAGTTTTGCTATTCTATCAGTAACATTCAGCTGGGAACTCAACGAAGATGCGGTATACTTTTAGACAATAGTAATATAGAGAGATATGGGAATGCAATATATTTGGGTGTTTTTAAACAAATTTGAATTCATGTATCTATATCTATAATTAATCTGGCCATATGGGTGAATGAATGTCAAATCACAATTAAATATAGTGTAGATTTATGATTAAAATTGATATTACCCACTTTTTATTTTGTTGGATCTGGTTCATATTCTCAAACGGATTATGTCAGAGATTTATATGTATATTATATTTGTATGGACCCCTTTATCCATTGAAGTTGCTATGTGCCACTGCCTGGTGAAGGGGTTTAATCCTGACAGAACTGGCACCATGTTGTCTCCTACATAATCAACGGTGCATGGTGTGTGAGGTACCGTTTAATAGTAAAACCAGCATTGGTTATACGTTTGGCAGTATTATCGTGCTATTTAGGTACATGGTTTGCAGCCAGGTTGTATACCTACATGTACTGGTCACAAACAGTTGACTTGCACAGATTTATTACAAACGTATTCACTTTGTCTTTTTTAGGTAATCTCCGATAAGTGAGTTGCAAGGTTTATTGCCCTGTGTATCCTTATTCCGTCGCAAAAGTCCTGCAATTTTAATAAGATATATATGTAGTGTATATTATGCTACTTTAACTCTTAAAATGTCATACGTTTGGACTGAGTCTCAGAAACTCCTGCACGGCGAAGCATTTGGGACCGTGTTGGGACACAAAATTGAAGCATGTTTTCCGATTTGGCGAGGCAAAACTGAACAAAAACCGAAAAAAACCCACCCAACGAGTGTCCCAACACGGTCCCTGCTGCGAAGCATACAAGGGGTTTTCTCAAAAACCTATTTTTCACTTTGAATCATTAAAATATGTTCTGAAGTGAGAGAAGAATTTGCGATGACGCCATTTTGGGAGACCGACATTCCTAAACATGAAATTTCATTCATGCGCTAAAACTTCCAACATGATTCTTACTCCTCACTCCAATGAATGGCATTCTATAATAATCTAGTGACTACTAAAGTTTTCCTGCAAAAAGAGGTCCGTGGCAAATATGATTAGCCACCGCCACTACACATGCCACGCCTTTTAATGCTCTCTCGTATGGGCAGGGATCAATGGTATTGGCTGCAAAATGCAAGAGAGTGTGATATATGTATACGGGTAACATGCTTTAGGTATGGGAGAAGACAGCCTTTCTCTGCGCGCCCTGGGAGCAAACATTGAATTTGCTGGCGAGAACGTAAGAATTGGGGAAGGGTATAGTGATGGTCACAATCTTTGTAAAGAAAAGTGTAGAACATATCCCTTTTCTAAATAAAATCAAACCATTAATGTACATTTGAAAGCAGAGACACATTTAATGGATACATGGCGCCGAAGAATCCAAGATGATAACGTATATGCATGGCAACAAAGGACAGCCTTCGGTTCACCGTAGGTAAGATCTTTGTCTAATCTCCTCTTTTGTGTACCCTTCCATCCAATTTTTTTTCAGCGCCGACTGCCACTAAGGTCGAACTACTATAGGCGAAATGAAATCAAATATAACAAGAGAGCTAGATTCATATTTCTTGTGAAAAGAAGTGTCATTCAAGTAACAGCATGTCTATAGTTTCAGAGAATATAATGGTCCAGGGTCAGCATCGTTTGTCAGGGCTGGCCTTGGGCAATACATTCAAGGCATGTGGAAGAAAGCTGCTTACTCCGCAAAAATTTGGCTCTGAAAGAGTTATGATTGATAAAATAAATGATCTATAAGTGTAGACTTCAGCTTAATATCACCACATATCGAAGGCAATATAACAAGAAAACAGAGACTGTAGTTTCTGAAAGTTTAATTGCTTATAATTGAAGCACTCAGAGTAAATGACAAATAAAAATTCTGTTGCAAACATGGGAACTGAGATATAAAGGTTTGGTTTGGGACAGTATGGAATGCAAAACGAGGTGAGTAGATAAAATGTTCAACATAGAAGGTTGAACTTGGTGGGATTAAAGAAACATGTTAACAAGGGTTCTTGAAAGTATTTCAGATGGACATGACTCCACAAATCAGAACAAGGCAAAGAGAGGTGAATTATGAAAAGAGGCAAAAATGAATGTAAGCAAATTGTGTAAAATTGATATAGAAATTACTAATCTAAAAAATTTAGATCTTAGAAAAGGAATTATAGAAAATGAATGCATAACAAATTGTTTAAAAGTTATTGGGAAATTATCAATCCAAAGGCTGCCGTAGAATGAAAGAAGTGCTTCTGTTTTCATTCATATGGGTCCGATTTAATTCAGAAAAGCAAAAATAATGAAGCTTACTGTTAGTGAATGAAAGTACGGTACGCCAAACTTAAATTTTCGTGATAAGTTAACGTGTGATCAAAATTATATGTAGATGAATCTGAAACTTTATTATCATTTTATAAGAATGGAAAAGCCATGGTAATGATGGCTCTACGCCAGATGTATAATCATGGCTTCACAGCAGAGATTTGGTACTGAAGACCTTGTCTATTTGCTTTACAGTCTAACTTACGCTATGCAGAAAATGGGAAATTATTTACTACATAGATGCGTGGCTTCATGTCTGTAGAGCGAAAAACATAAAGTATAGATTTTTCTTGGATATTGTTATACAATTTCTCGTTTAAGCATAAACTTTTAAATCAGATTCTGGCCTGCCGACATGTTCATGTTTAACGAATGGTGGCCGGGTACAGAATGGAATTAAAGTAATTTTTATGAGCAATTAAAACAAGAAGAAGGCTTCTACAGTGAAATACAATTAAAATATCATGTTAAAACAATTTACTTGAGAAATATCACTTTGCTTAGCAATTTTGGGTTCACTGGAACACTATTTTGATTAGATCAGAAACTGGGCTTCGTCGCCTCCTGTTTAATCTGCTTTCAAAATTAATGTTATTTGTGATACCAGCACCTATGATTTTTTTGTATATTATGAACTCCAAAATTGGTTTAAGTAATTGCTCAAACCACAATCATAGAACGCAAAAAATTAAAAGTACTACAGACTACAACACACTGATTTATTTGGCAAGTATAAACTGAAAACTTACCCATAAACATCAAAAATCCATTTTCGTTAATGAGACAACAGTTCAAACTCAAATCCTCAGTTCATAATACTAGCTAGTTAAAGAACTGATACATCTCTGGCTTGAGACAAGTGTGATCTTATAAATGGTAACAGTGGCTAAAGTAGATCCTCTCGCCCTTCAGAATGTTTTCAATAACACAGACAGAATTCCCTCAAAGAAATGATAGATGTAAATAATCCATTCTATAAAGAGAAGTAGAAAATCTATGAACCTACCTTTAAATGTTCCTGAATAGTGTCTCAGTGAGTTTTAATGGACAGCTAAATACCAGTAAATGTGAGACCCTTAAAGTATAGTGGTAGGAATATATTAGTGACGTAAAGGGAGTCTCTTTAGACTCATACATAATGTGCATACAGTAAATACAATAGCAGATACAAAACCAGAAGTTTTACATGTTGTAAATCTGAATATCCCACCAAGTTCAAGGGACAGGAAACACCATGAGTTAAGGGAGGCGTCTTGGTATATTGATACACACATAACACAAAATAGAACCGAAATATACATTAACAGTTTAGAGTATTTCAATGACAGCGTAGTATAGATTTGCCTACAGGTCTAAATATAGGGAAACCATTGTTTAATCATGAATTCGGAAGCTGGTCTACAATGTTTATTTTGTCATACAAATGTAAGCAAGACAGTATGCTGCAATTGTTTTTCTGCGTGGATTTGTTCGTCATAATTCACTAATTGTTAAATTGAATCTTACTCACCAAATCTTGTGATCACTGTGTCAGCAAGGGCCAAATTTTTCATGGGGGTGTGAAAAGGCGTTGCTCTCAATTTTGGAACTGATGGAATGGTTGTCACCCCCTTGTACTTTAATCTCAAATAGTTAGTTTTTAAAAGGTTGTCACCCTCCTTGTACTTCTCAAATAGTTAGTTTGGGGCTTTTTGTTAGTTTTTGTTTGTTTGTTTTTCTCTCTAGATAATTATCTCCTTTTCCAAATGCAAGTTGGGGAAAGGCAGGGTTAACTGATTGGCACTGGCAATATAAATTTTGTTTATTACCACAAATGGAGAATTTTGGGTGCAGGTGGCAGACTCGTAACATCAAAAGAAAAAATACGCCATAGTTTAGGTAAAATCGATAAAAACACGAAACCAACAGACGCACGCTTTAATGTCAGCATATTCGGTTATTTGTCAAGAAGAGTAATGATTTGGGTAACTCAATTTTTCAGACCATTATACCAGTACTGTATGGTCGAATTAGAACAGTGTTCATGGACATTTTAACGAAAATAGGCATATGATGAGTTATTAACCTAGCTAAGAATGTAGAATCCCGGACAAAGAAACAGTGGCTTATGCTTGGCCAGATTTCACAAATAATGTGCCTCTGTGAATGATTGTATATACATAGGACAACAAGACAAGGAACGGCCATTTGAATGCCCATACATTGTAGTTATCTTAACGTATTTATCCGTTATCATATTGTTACTGAATAAAATTGCTTTGATTAGAAACACGATCATCCACAACAGTACCTTTCAGAAAACGCCATATGAAAATAATGAATACAATTTAATCAATCGGCAATTACGCCAAACCAAAGGGAGTCCTAGTGACCATTCTACAAGATTTATAACCCTACATATATGCAGGTAAGTGCGTCTTAAGCAAAGACAATAGCTTATATCACACGGTACGATATCTTCTTGCACAAAAAGATAATATCCTACAATGTCATCTACCGGACGCGAGTGAGTTCCTAGCTACAACAAATTATTTATTGGCACCTTTAATTTCAGAAATATAAATGAATGCAAGGATGCACATGTCATAATTATGGATCTCTAATCCGGTTACTCTATTTAAGTCCAACCATTATATCTAGTCAATGTGTTATAACACTAATTTAGGAATGTGGACCACAAGGCTCATTCCACTGAGCAACGTTTGATTCAAGCGGCAAAATGAAGCACACTTCAGCACGGCATAAGCATACCAGTCTTTCAGGTTCTGAGAACGTTTTTCAGTGGTAATGGGGATCGCTTAAATTACATAGAAATTATTGCGGATTCCATTGTATTGTTCCCACTCATCTTTATTTTCCACGAATGAATAATGACTGCCATAATGGTGTTTTTCCACGGAATTCATGTGTTGCATGTTAATCAATGGTGTTTGTGAACGTCAGTGATAATTAATGATAAATTAGATGGCCAATCAGCTCAGAAGAGCTTCAGTCGTGTAGAATAAAGCTTTTGATCATTACTTGGCACGACTGATGAGTTCCTCGGTGGTTTTGCATGACTCGCCATGTCCGATTCTACATGGCAAAATAAAGATAAACAATTGAACGGAAAAATAAACTGAACGTAACAAATAATTCCTCTTACAAATAAATATTACCCCTAGATTCCATATGTGTCCTCTTGTACCATATGCAAAGCTTGGCACTCTGTAACCACCACAAACAAATATCAATTTGTCTAGTCCAAGAACATGTGTACATGGAACATTACATAGTCGCTTGAAATGTATGCTGCCTGAACAGGAAGTTGCCTATAAATTTATTGCTGATATTGAAGTTCTCAGATTAAAAAAAAACCCACACACATAGAACATGACTACATGGTCGGTTGTTTGGTTGCAAAGATGGCGGCAGCTCTAGTAAGCTGAGTAAGCAAAATTATAGCTTCATCTAAGATGGTTTCACTGATGACAGCTAGGATCAGCACAGTGTCGGGTTTATCTGGCCACATAGGTATGTTTATATAAACTCGTTATCATGTACCTACTGGGTCGGTGCACTTTGACCTCCGTGCATGCCTCACTAACTGGACACTCATATCAAACTGTATACCTGTAAATACAGGGATGTGTCTCTCGTACGTATGTGTATTCTATTATGAAAATATGAACCTAGGTATTAGAATTAACGGTATGATCTCTTGTATATAAATTTTGTAAATTTGACTCCGACCACACACTGTGAGTCTGTGTTAGTATCCAACTGCAAATACAGGACTGAGTCGATCGGCCATCTAACGGACAGTGTCTGCTTGTTGTGGACGGATGATATATTGACAAATGGGATTCAAATAGGTATGCCTTTATTGACAGAACACTGCAACCTCACAGAAATATCAGTCACAGTTACATACTTATTGACAACAAATATCAACTGTTTGGTTGACACATCACATAATGCATCATTTATATCATTTTTTCCACAAATACTATTTGTAGCCAGCACTTGTAATGATGTAACATGACATGACCACCACGATTGTGGGATTCGATATTGTCCTTCTGTTTCTTTGCTTCTTTGGCAGCACTCTTCTTTTTCTTCTTTTGTAATCTTGCTTTCATCTAAAGGTTATGAGGCATGGTGCCTGATATCATGGGTAACATGTTGCTTCATGTTTTGTCCGCCACTTTGCTCATGCAAGTACCAGGGTTGATTAAATGCACCAAACCCTGGTAATTTGTACTGTGTGATCTTCATATCAGTGGGCGTTGACGAAAATGTAAGAGATGTCACAATAGCTTATACTTACTGGTCGGCCTTCGTTGTCTGTTAGGAAAACAAGCATGTGAAAGG
Source organism: Hermodice carunculata (assembly GCA_964020975.1). Lineage (NCBI taxonomy): Eukaryota > Metazoa > Annelida > Polychaeta > Eunicida > Amphinomidae > Hermodice > Hermodice carunculata. The sequence continues at coordinate 1,367,260 of CAXHWN010000937.1, read as the reverse complement.
GATTCTGCACAACATGGATAAACTGTTACGTGGCGAACTGTCTATCTGATGGTGATACTCTTTATAATATTTGTTTTGAACTGTCTCTGACTATAGTCAATTCTATGTCAACCTGCACCAGCAAACATTCAATTATCTCCCCCTCTGCTTGATCGATATGAATGTCACTCAGAGCTACTTCCCAAGATCCAGTCGTTTAATTCCTGAGGTAGTTGCACATCAAAATCACTTCCACAGTTTTCAGGGTATTATTGGTTACTGTTTTCTCTGCTCAGCAATACGTAAGTCCATGCTCTTAGAGTATGTTGGCCTTATATATTTTTTTACTGCTACTTACATAATTTTTTTCAGTTTATGTTTTGCATATGTATAGTATCAATTTTTTCATAATCTACTTTCTTCTGTTTTTTTTTTTTTTCCTTAGGTTTTACTTTTGCAACGATTGTTTTGTTACAAGATGGACAAAACAATAAAAAATTTCATCAGCTTGTGTGGGTTTTCCTTCCAAATATTGATACAGTGTTTACACATTGGCTACCATTCCATCGAGTTTACAGGTAGATAGATATCTACCTTTCCACAATGCACACAGGCAATCAATTTAAAACTAACTCTTGGATGCTGACAAACGAGGCACATAATTTAGCTGTTTGGTCTTACACCATTCCATTCATACACACATATATAAGCCAATGCTTTGTTACTCTGAATGAGAGATTTATCAATATCACTGCGATAAGGTATGCTTTTGAGAAATTCTTTCTATTGGGGCGGATCTTGACTTCTCTTGTCATTATAACTTTGTCGCCATTTCATATACAGCAGAGTGCCATTCTTTGTCATAGGCTGTTGGCTCACGTCATCCTCCTCATTATCACTGGCTGAATCCTCAGATATGGTCAAAAGAGATTTCAAATGTTCTGCCGAAAATTTTGCAGGCTTTTGTGGCGTTGTGTGTGATGTAGTATTTGTTCTCAGACATTCGTGGGCGGGTGTTGTCGGTTTCAAATCAATCACCAGGAATCCATATGGTTTTGAGGTGGCTTATTTGTATCTATCCATCATATAGTTTGGTTTGTGCGTGTCATGGTCTTGACGGTCTGTAAATCCATAGGCTTATTGCCTAAAATCAAATATTGACAATTTCTGCGCATGGTCACCGTGCGTGGCTCATAGAAATTTTGCATGAGCACTACAACACTCAAATTATGATGGTGGCTTCCTTTGGTGAATAAATCTGTCATTCTGTCATCTTTGCTAATCTCGCCCACATGATTGTCAAATACGATCAAGTTTCTTATGGCTGGGTCCAAAAAACTGTCTTGTTCCAAGTTTGAAGGTATCCCTCTCATGAATTCAATATTTGAAATCTTGTCTTGCATTTCATTATACAAGGGTTGCCGATGTGAGTAACACATGATGATTCTCTCGGGTGGAAGTTCTATGGTCTGGTCTGCTTTTTATAAAAAATTGGTTTAGATATACTCTCTTGCCAAAACCAGTAAGGGCCGCCACAATCATCGTGAAAGGGTGTTTAAAGGTGACCTGCGTTTCTGTGTTATCTGGTGTCCTTTGGCCTCCAAAGAGGATGCCTGGTCCCTGAAGGGATGGCCCTTGGCCTCCGAAAAAGTATCTGTGGACCTGTAACTGTGTTTGAGTGTAATTAATGTACCCCCTGGTCATATTCCCAACAGCATTGTATGCATGTTTTCCAGTTTATGCCTCTTCAAACTGTATAACCTGTGAATGTTTCACTACACAATGAACAGATGTGTACCATGGTGACTACTGTTTACCTTCTGAAATGATCATCACCTCCTCTTATAGATCTTTACATAGTGAAATTGAGGCGACTTCACCACCAGCTGGAGAGTGACACTGAAGTGACACCAGCACCTGAGTGACACCAGCAACGGCGTGACACTCGAGTGACACCAGCACCAGAGTGACACTAATAAGGAGGACTGAGGAGGACTACACACACATGCACACACACACACACACACACACACACACACACACACACACACATTTTGTTGCTAGTAAAAGCAGACACATGTAAAATGGCGTTTTCATAACTTTATTTTCTTCTAGAGTCGAAAGTATTTTTTAATGAAATGAAATACTATGTCATCATTTTGCTCCTGCTTGCCAAAATGTCTGGTGATCATGTCCATAGGTATCCCTCGCAAATGGTGTATGGCATAAAAGAGACAATATGGTCCACACATAAGACTATTTTGGGCTTGCAGTATTTTCTTGTTGGACTTGACTCCTCTCTCCATCCCTCTCATCAAATTCACAAAGTTTCTGTTGTAGTAGGCTGGTGTGTGTCTGAAGGCATCAAAGAATTCCACAGGTCCATATCTGGAGCATATATCACTATCCAGTGTTGGCCGGGTTTGTAATGTGGGTCCCTATTCATGATCAGTAGACTCGGGTGTTGATTCAGTTTATATGGAAGTCTGTCTGAAGGGTAAATGCCTCGAAAGTAAGGTCTTGTTGTGTGGTTCTGCAGCACTGCTGACCTTAGTTGGTGATTATTCATTAAGCAAGTCTACTGTTGCAGGTACAGGTTGAGCAAATTTGGCTTCAATTTTGATGTTGCCTTTCTTAATTATAGGCAATAAATCTTGAATCTGCTCAGCCGGGTCAACATTGAGTACATAAAGACAGAAGCCATTGGGAAAATTATCTCGAGTGGTGTTATTGCCATCATTGGTGTTCCATTTACCAGTTGCTGTGAACAAAGTCAGGTAAGAGTCGATGTATAGTTTGTTGACACAATCTGGTTCCAGTGCTCTTCTTGGGTAGGGGTTGCCTTCGACTGTGACTTGCAGGTAACTTAGGTTGTAATGGTGGAAATTAAATGGGTTTTTAGTGTAACTTGCTCGGAGGGCTTCAGAAGCCAGCAAGCCAATTAAGAGTTGCGCAGGTACCCAGCCTTTAAATAAGTTGTCCAGTTGAACAGGTGGAGTACCTTGTGCCACAGTGTGTGTCATGAGGTCCGACTTAGTAATAGGGTACTTGGCTGTGGTATTTTGCAGACGTTGACTGATCTTCATATAGAGTCTGGGGTCTATACTGACCATACATATCCACAATTTGACTGTTTGAATGTCCACTTTGTAATTTTCTGAATCTGCGCTCATCAGACGGAATGTCTGTGAAGAGGGTGTCAACTTGATTGTGATCGGGATCCCATTCAGTAATAGATGAAGTTGTTGAAATGTATCAGGACACAGGGGTGCCGTCATGTCCATACTTTAACCATTTCTTGTGAGATCGCTCAGTAACGTCAGACCAAAATTCAGACCTGCCATGGGATCTGTTTCGTCCTTGTAACTTGCATTGTCCTTGTAGTACAGCTGAGCTTCAAGCTGGCTTTTTTTCGCATCTTCTGCATAATTCAACACCGTGACCAGATATGCCTTGTAGGGGTTCAGCCTTCCATCACTCACCAATCTGTTTTGCCAGTACACTTGGGCCTCTGACCACAAACTGTGTAAACTCAAATTTACTAAACCTGTTGTGGCCTCAGCAGCAATAGGAGAACCTTCATTTTTGGTGATGCGACATTTCACATAAAGACGTGTTTTTTGCAGATCAATCAAGTTGGTACCCATATTGTCTACGTAAAATTCCACAGGGCTACCTCCACGTAATGGAGCCAGAGGTAAATTCTCAATTCAATAAATTCTCTGTATGGCATGAGACTCGGGTAGCTTGTCAAAGTTAATGAAAGCCATGTTTGCTTATATCCAGTATCGACAGGCTTTTGCTTACCCCTACCTATAGACTCTGGATGATTAAGTGTTGCATCAATACAGAGACACTTATTGTGATGCCTTCCGTCAATATATCATGCCACCAGTAGTACATATGGTCCCTCAGAAGGTTGATCCCGAGGTCTAAATACACTGTCCCTGTAGGTACATGATAACGAGTTTATATGTAAACATACTCACGTGGCCATATAAACCTGGCACTGTGCTCATCCTAGCTGTCATCAGTGAAACCATCTCGGATGAAGCTATAATATTGATTACTCAGCTTACTCATACCGTCATCTTGGATCATGTCATTTTCTGTTCATACATCTGACATAATTTTCTATTTATAATATTGCTTACTCAGCTTACTAAAGCAGCCGCCATCTTTGCAACCAAACAACTGACCATGCAGTAACTGAATAAAGATCAGTCAATGCATAAAATGGTATCAATATCAATGAAACTTTGCAATTGCAATCACAGTCCCATTTGACATTTAATTTATCATTTTTATATTGTAAGGCAGTAAGTAGTACCGTGGATCACCTTCAACATATGCTGCATTGACATTAGAAGATTTAAAAGTAGTACTAAACGCACTGCACTTTGTTATTTTATATACCATGCAGGCGATTGCAGGCGATCATGCCACTGCAGTATCTTAGGGTCTTAATATGCAACACATGAATTCCGGGGAAAAACACCATTATGCCAGTCAGTATTCATTTGTAGAAAATAAAGATAATTGGGGACAATACAACATCATCAATTGTTCGAATATCGAATTTTATACCAAGAAATCATTTTTGATATCAATAATTCGAATTATTGGTCTAAAAATTAGCAGGAATTCTTGATGTCAATAAATCTACTTGAATTCTTGATATCAAGATTTCTATTTATTGATATCAACAATTCAAGAAACATTTTAACAAATTACTGTTTCTCCCTCTTAATGTGCTGATAGTGATACGCATATTGGACATCACTGATTTACAACTGCCGACGAGTGAAAAGTTCCTTTATTTAATTTTAATTCTTATTTGACTGTTAGTTTCATTTATGTGTGTGTGTGTGTGTGTGTGTGTGTGTGTGTGTGTGTGTTAGTTGCATCTAAATGTTCATTTACTCTGTCATGATTGAAATTTTACCACGGGCCAAAATAGCTTTACATGATCGTCTTCTGTGCAGTGGTGAGAAGGATGATATCCGAAAATTTTTTAAAATCAATTTTGTCGGGCAAAAGGTGTTGCAACTCAGAGGATGTAGGCAATAATGTTGTTTTTGCCGATCTCATACAGTTTAAATCTCATCTTCAAGCTGTGGCATTGAATTTAAGTCCAAGTAACATTTCTGCACCAAATTCTACTGGCCAATCAGAAGTCCTTCTTCCCAGTGTTCGAGGGAGCATTCGGTATGGACAACCATTTTGCATTTATTGATATTAATAAATCGATTCTTGATATCAAGAATTCATTGCTTGGTATCAATAAATCGATTTCTTGATATCTAAAATTGAATTTTTGATATCAACAATTCGAATTCTTTATATCTAGGAACGGTTGGGAATTATTGATATTAATAAATGAATTTTGATTAACAATAAATCGAGTTATTGATGTGAAGACATATGACTAATTATCGATATCAATATAAATCGATGTATTTATACCAAGAAACGATTTCTTGATATAATAAATACTTAATAAATAGTAAAAGGACGCCCAATAGATAGCCCTAATTTATTTAGTGACATCGCCGAATGGTCTCATTTACTGATATCTCTAAATCATTGAGTGTGATCCTGAAATCTTTTTCAGATGCCCCTACTTGAATTAGCGATATCCCTGAATGATTGAGAGACATCGTCAATTTCTCGATATCGCTAAATGATTTAGCGATATCACTAAATGATTTAGCTATATAACTGAATAATTTAGCGATATCGTAAAATAAGTGAATCGGTACATACTGGTTAATTGTACTGCGACCGTGTAGTGATTTGCGAGGCGTGAGCATGGGGCCCTGTGGGTCTAATTGGTAAGTTTGACGACAAATCTAGTAGTCAGCATTCAGAAGAAACACGTTGATTTAATCAAACTTGGAGATCTAATATTGCTTTAGTAGCCTATGCAAAAGAAAGATTGTCACATTTAATTTGTATCTATACTTGTTCAGTCGGATTTTAAAATGTCTGCATGGCGCCCAATTACCAAATCGACAGCCACGTTGGACAAAAACAGGAGAGGAAGCGGGAACAGATTAAGCTAGATTAGGCTTGCCACATATGCAACCGTCGGCGATCAATTACAATACCACAGAACATGTTCAATCTGACAAACTGAGCCTGACATGACGAGACCGGCGCCGCCAGTAGTTGCAAACCATGACAGGTGGAAGCCGCTAGATACATGAAAAAGCACCTAAGACAACGGCGTTGTCGCATGGCAATGCGTCGCTTCGGTGTGGCGTGACCTTTAGAGCCACATTTTCCATGTCATATTAGGGACATTCTAGGCAGAGTCCTACCGCAGAATGAATGCAAAAAGACATTCAATTTAAACACAAGTGGCCATGTCCCCAAATAAGAGGAAGTCTTGGTTTGAATTTATGCTATTGTGCAGAACTTAACCAAAGGTTGAGACTGATTTTAATTAAGGTTTGCTTGCCGCATGCGGATTGCTGAAGGGTGGTTGGCCCCATCATGGATGGTATAAGCTTTGCTTTGGCGTTCTATTGTCGTTACAGCATCTCGTGATTTGTCATCTGTGGCGTTGTCCGTAATGACTTATTATCTCACACCAGAGCCCCATGTTTATCAATACAGAAGGAATTACACATGTGAAATCTGACAGGCACGCGAGCATAACCAGGACGCTGCATATAGTTCATCTTTGATCTACACAATATTCACGCATTTTGACATATTGACCCAAATAAGAATAAGCCTCAGTGCACTTGTATGTCACCCAAAAACACTATTGGATCACAAAACACAAGTATACGTGGTGGACCAAATTTCTGCTTTTCAATGGCTTGGCCGGGTCAGGATCCAGCTCTTTTAGGCTGTTTGGAGTTTGGCAACATGTAGCAGAAAAGTTGCTCCCCCATGCATGGTGTCAAGGCAAGGTAAAGTCGGCATGTGCATAGTTAACAGGCAACTATTTACAGTCTGTGGAACGTCCACTGATTTAACATAACCAAAATAATGGGCAGCCTACTTCTACAACATATGAATGGCCAACTAGCTGGTATCCCAATAGGGGAGCACAATGTATAATGACGGAGGGGGGGGGGGCTAGTGGAGAGTTCAATTAGCGGACTTTCCACAAGTATCGCGTTATGCATCATTATTATTCACTTATAGGGCATTACCTACACATTCCCACCAGAACAAAGGGCAGAAATGGCAAGGTCGCGGGCTGCAAATGTCTTTTGCACCCATTTTGCGGGCATAAATGGCAAGGCCGACTAAATATATGGCCTATATTTACATTGTAGCATGCATTTAATGATATTTGGCTTGGAAAATACTACAAATGAATAATAATAGTAACAATATTTGTTTTTATGTCATTGGGGTCATTGTATGGCCCTTGCTATTCGATTTGTGGCCCTGTGGTGATCATTCGCACCATCCGTCGGGCAGCCGCCGGCCGCAACTGATCCCAACATCCGCAAAATAAACATTATTGTTATAATACTTAGCGGGCTGTCAATGGGGAGCCCAACTTGTGCACTGGCTAATGGCGGCGCACTACGCATAAATACTCAGCGGGCTGCTACTGGACAGCCTACCCAGTGGGCTGGGCGCCAGTGGTACATTATGGAAAAAAAAAGTAAAAAAGAAAGAAGGCAGGCTGCTAGTGGACAGCCAACTAGTTCCAGGTTCATTATTGATGCACAGTGGACCATTAGCGGGTGCTTTGTATTTCAGAATTTGAATGCGTGGGCGGCTGCTTCCTATGGGTCACTATGCATAAACGTAGCGGGTTGTTAGCAATTACCCGCTGGGGGCCCACTATTTCAATTATAGAATCGATACAGGAAGCTTTTAATTTGGAATATAGCTTAAGCTGCTTTAGCTACACAAGTTTGGATCACTATTGAGGCACTATTTACATTATAAAACAATGGGAAGATTTAATTTCTGATGCCTTAATGAGACTATATGCTGGATTGATAAGACCATATGGCATATTTCAATGTGTGAAAAAGATACTTTGGCTATGTCTGACAAAGCTGGTTATTCTGAATAATGTATTCCGCATGTTTCCGTTTCATGTGATATTTATATGCTACAGATGCTGATATCTGGCATATTGATCCCACTGATTATCCCAAATACATAAAATGCATAACATAGTGATTTTGATGGCGTTTCACTATTCTGTATATATATATATATATCCAGCAGCCAATAAACGTTGGCCCAACATTTGCCCAATCCCGGGCAATCCTCGCCAATGTTGGGTGAATATTTGGCCAACTTTGTTGCCAGTTGAGTAATGCATCGTGCAGATCGACCTGGCTAGTTATAAAAGTGTGGCTTCATTGTACATGAAGACATAAAAAATCCTCTGTCCTGATGAAAAGGTATGTGGCACAATATGTAAGAACATGTTGAATTGTGTTATATCACATCGGTAGAATAAAGCCCTTTTCAATATTTAATTACATTTCACTTTCAATGCGTAAAAAAGTACAGAATGGACAATTATGTCTGATATGACACATGGGGATATTTACGTTTCAGCCTGTTACATTGTTTACCATCACTCCCGTCCAAGTATAAAAAAGTAATGAATCAATGAAGGTATAGCCTAAACTATTTCTGTTTGCTTAAAAGTTGCTGGAGGCTTTTGTGTCCAAGAGAGTGCGATAATAAATGCCATTTAGAAAAATGACATTAAAGGTTGAAGAATAGTTCATTGATAGTTTTGCCAGATAACAGACGTTCCTCAGGCATACTGTACATCTGTGCTATGGAGAACGACCCAACCGAGTCAATACTTGATTTCTTTCACAGTCAGCGTAAAAACCAGATGGGTTGAACAATCATGCTAGGGCACTGAGAGTCATTACACACGAGTTATTCAATGTCTCTCCGCGTGGTTGTACCTTTTCAATGGATGACCTTGTCAAAGAGATAGAGGCTTAAATGTTTTGCGTCTACAATAAAGCAATATAATCACCCGTTTTTATCTCTACATGTGTTTCAATTAAATATTTGACACTGCATTGCTCCCTTATATCAATGCATGTATTTCAAACTCTTCTAAAACATTGAAACTACAAAACAATATTGGATGCTTCATGCATCTTTCCAATGCAACATGGGTATGGGCAACATTTGTGCTGGCACAATGAAATAAATCTCTTGTAGGATGTGCTTGCCACTAATTCAACCTATTTGAAGCGCCTCAATTTTGCAATATGTAGGTACTGTACCACAGTAACAAAACAACATTGAAACCTTTTTTTACATAAGAAGTTCTGATAGCTACATGCCGCTGAAAAGATAATGAATATGATATTGTTCAGGGTAAACATGACAATTCCCAATCCCACCGTGTCATTGCATCTGTTTTATTAAGAGATCATTATGTTATATAGCCTTCAATATTGTCTAATGTCTGTGAAGATGCGCACTACACATTCAAAGTAATCTCTATCATGTATTCTAGTTTCATGAAAATAGCGGAATATAATATTTGTAACGTCAGATGACTTTTCAAAAATGGTGAACGTTTGCAAGAAATCTAACCGTTTACCTTATGTGAGTCGGTGTAAAAGAGAATCCACTATAAACTGTCCAGCTGGTATTTAAGTTAAATGTGTCGCTCAGTCTGACATTGCCAGTAATGTCGCGTTAAACAACGCAGTTTCATAACTGATGATCCTATTGGTATCAATAATCCAGAGTGGTCCATCCTATATAAGGTACATTGTATTGGAGACAGCTCCTCTGTGATACAATAAGATGTGCCTCTAACAAATCTGTATTTACACGAAGCACCCGTGGCAAGTATGCATGAGCACAGTGACTGATGACACACGGTTTATCGACCCCCTTTATTTTCAAGTTATACAAAGGTACGTCGTAGTTCAAAGGAGTGAATTCCAGACATATCCGGAAAACACAATGCTCGCTTCTGCGCTTAATGTATAGACCATGTATTGACGGATCTTTTTGGTTTTGCTTGTTTCCTTTGGACAAGAAGTCTCTGTGGTTGTATATGTATTGGGTGTGGCTCTGGCGGTAGACATGGGCTGAATAGGCAGTGCAATCCACTCCTCAGATTCCGACAAATTGCGGCGTATGATTTAACGGGGCACCTACCCCCACACCACATTGAACACGCCTAGTGTTTAATAGTACATGCCAAATAATTAAGTTGTCGCCTGTCAATATACTCGTGTTTTGGTGAATATTTTATCAGTGGGCATATCATCTTATATGCGTCCCACAGGACGCAATGACTGTGTTGTGGGTAAAGGACGCAATGTAATGCGTCATGTAAACCACCGAGTCTAACTTTTAGAACAAAAAGAAACCAATTATGGTGTCTAAGTATTATTTTTTTGGACAAAACCTGTTGACAAATTTAATTATGTCACTAAAAATGTAAGCATTTTATTAAATATGAAAGGAGATCATTAAATATTTAAAGATATCAAAATATTTAAAGATATCATTAGGGAACATCATTTAGTATTTTCATTCGGTACTCTGAGTCATCATTAAACATTTTCAGATTTTCGATAATGGGATCAAATCGGACCAAAAGTGATGTGATGGTAAATTCACTTATTTCTTCATCTATTCAATGTGGGATGCATTTTTTTTTTATTTTATTCGGTATTTTAACATAATAATACGTATTTAATTATATGATTAAATCGGACTGAAAGTAATTTGATGATATGATCAATAACAATCCAATCACTTCCGGTGGGACCTTACCATATGATTAATTATTAAATTTGATGATTTGATGATTTGATATGTTCAATTATTTAATCATCCGTTCAAATATGTCCGGTAATAAGTGGCATTAATATTTATTAGTTCTAGAAGTAATTGTGGAAAGTTTAAAACGATGTTGCCATGTATTCAAATGCAGTCGAGTTAATCATATCGCTACATTGATTTAAAGATAAAGGTACGACCAAATATAGTTTAATGTTTGTTCAAATGGTTTAACATTGAGGCATATCGTAAATCGTTGAAATAATATTATAATATAGTAAAGGGTATACAAACGAGGCTACTATGATTAAATGTTTTGTTTGCCGTGATGTAACATCTGATATATCACCATGACCCTTCCTTTGTTTTACTTACCCCCCTGAATCACCACCCCATATGAGCCCTGGGTTTCTATTTTACCATCATTCATGTCTCCGTCAGATCGTGAGCCGATAAGCTTGCGATCTGACTTCGATCTCACCGTCTCTTTCGTGATATATTGGTAACAATGAATGCCATCCCATAGTTAATTCCTTGTACATTACATGCATTTGATGACATCATCAAATATAATTATACTAACAATGACAACATCTATTTACTAATATTATTAATATTTATTGACACATCAGAATATTGAATAAGGTCAGCCATGTGTATGTATACAAGATACATATATATATATATATATATATATATATATATATATATATATATATATATATATATATATATATACACACACACACACATATATATATATATATATATATATATATATATATATATATATGTGGGTGTGGGTGTGTGTATGTGTGTGTGTGTTTGTGTGTGTATTTGCATGTGCATGTGTGTATGCACATGTTATGATTTCAGTTGAGCAATACTTTATATGTATACTGATATATTTTGCATGGCAAAAATACAAAAATTAAGGTGACGGAATGAAAATTATCACAGACAAATGTTCTGGAAACGCTCCACCACAGGCGAATGCTCTTTATACACCTGTGACAAACATTTTCAGCTTTGTTCCCGAGATTGTCTTTAAATGTGTTTGTTTTTAATAATGAAAGGCTTGAGCTCATGTTGACGTAGCCTGTTTTGCTTTAAAGTATGAAGATGACACGCAAAATCACGTATTTGTAGCTACTAAATCAACGTCTAGCCCTTTTTTAAAATACAGATAAACCCTATCAAAGTTTATTTTGACATCCTGGGTAGACACGTATAACATAGGGAATATTTCATATGATACTCTTGCGTTGCGATTCTTGCTAATATTTGTTTTTTAACTTGTATGATCCCTCTATAATATATAGTAACACATATTAGTGAATCTTTTTCTTTTTTTTGGCCAGTAGCTTTTATAGTAAGGTAAAACATCCGTCTCCCTTGTTGATAAAATTGCTTAATATTGTATTTGGGTAAAACACCGGTCTCCCTTTTCCTGTGAAAAAGTCGTTTGGCGTGCCTTACGTTTTTGTCACCGAAAAACGTACGTAAAACTATACAATTTCATATTAAATGCAGATATGTGGTCGTTGTAGCTTTTGCGCTTTGCTGAGAATGACATGCATGATTGAGCAAACGAGTGTTAACTCATTATCCCCATTAAAATAGTGGATATCACACATATTAATTTGGTTTATTTTCCGCCTTAGAGTCCTGAGTACCACAAATTCTAAGTACACTTATTATCCCCATTAGATTGATAGGTGACACACATATTATGTAAGCTCATTATCCATCTACCCCCCCCCCCCAACCCCGTGGGTACCAAAAATATATTAAGAGAGCACTTTGTCCTTCCAAGAGTCGTTGGTACAACATGTACATTAAAGGTGACGTATTTGCTATAATTATCGTCAAATAACATATTACCTTTGCACACGAAATTGAAATCCACACTTAATTGTGACTCTATCAAAATTATTTCCTTTACTGTCTCTCTTAGGTCTATTTGGAAAATGCCCAGGTACTGCCAGTGTATTTTCCTGATTACACAATCCACCGACTGAGAGTCTACGACCGGAAACATATGATGTGAGTAGCATTTTAGCTATGGGGTACAGTACTTCTCAGGGATGTATTATGCAAGTACGATTTCACTTCATTCCAACGAGACTTCATTACCATCAAAGATAAACAAAGCTCAAAATGACAACATCAGTAACCTTAAAAGCATTCATAGCGATAAATAATGGAGCACACATTAAGATGGCAGGCCGCAGGTGAACCTTTGTGATTATTTAACTCATATTAATGCAATCAGTAAATTGCAATTAAATGTGACATGTATATGAACAAATTTAGACTTTTAACCCTTTCCCCCTTAAACCGGCCGAAACCGGCTGGTGGTCAAATGTCGTCTGCTTCAGTTTTTTCAACTAATTTGAACAGTTATGAAGAACAATTTGACTGGGAAATGTACATGAGACTTATCAACATCACATACCCCAGGTCCACAGCTTTTCCTTGGCATGGGTTGGGCACTTAGTGCCCAACCCATGCCGAGGAAATCTGTTGACTCAGTCTTAATATAAGGGGGAAAGGTTCCTACTTAATGTTTTCCTTTGTACCGGGTATAATGATCTATGGAGCTTAGAAATGTGCAATACATCAGCAGGTACAAAGGGCGATGAGACAGAAATAAACGTACATAGGTTTATTCCAATATACACGAGACATACACCACAGTGTAGTAGTCCTACGAGCACAAAGGTGGCATGTCGTAATACAAGCAGAACATAAAAAATTTTGCCTCAAACAAAAGTGTCGAACAATGCAAGGTTATCATTGTCACATGAACATAGAATTTCCCCCCGGCCTTTGCCCCACTCACAAGGTCGGGTTCCATTTTAAATTTGATCTATTTTCAAAATTTTGATTTGGATTTAGCTGCCTTTTACTTTGTTTATAACAAGTGAAAGAAGGACGCTCTTCGACCCCACAGTTGTGAAAAACGCAAGGGCCTAAAACGGAAACTTTCAACTTAGTGTGAGGGTTTTTGCACCCAATACAAACGAATTTACCCTATATGGTCCAATTATCTCCCTTTTTTACATTACTAGCAGCCACTTGAGTCCCTATTAACTCGACTGTTCCTTGTACTTGCTGTTTTATGTAGATTTACTTTTCTACTAATGATACACATTAACATAATCTTGCTGCTATATGTGCCAAAGTTCTGGGATCTTTACCGATAACAAAAAATCTTATTTCTGACCAAAAGACTGTGCCCTGAATGAAAGAACTTCTCAGAAGCATTTTCGTCAAGTCGAGGAAATATTTTTTTCACAGCTGTACCTTTAGCTTCTACTGTTTCAAAAGGCTCTGATTTTGGAATGAACTGCCTCTTCAAATATCAAATTTTATCAGGAGAATTTACAATCGCTTATTAAATTCAACTTGAAGAGTCACAATTCTGTCCCACAGGTGCACCTCGATTTCCGTACCAACACTTAGTCAGGGACTTCAAGCCTAGCTGAAATGAGCTTTATTTTCCTTTGTCTGGCCACTTAAAAATATGTGCTTGGAGCTTTTTCTGAGAGACTGATATAGCATCATAAGAGGCGTGCTCAGAAAACGTACGATGACAGAATAGCTGAATCTCTTTGATCCCCATATCCTCTGTGGCTCCTTTTTGTCATGGTTCTAAGGACTCCATTACTTCTAGTTCTTTCTTGCGCTCTTTCATAATTGCCATGTTCCTTGTTGTCACTGGGACAGATACCTTTAGGTTCATAGTCAATAGCTACAAAACAACTCTTTCTGATGACCATATGTTAATACCTAGATTTTCCATCATATTTTACACCAAATATTACTTGTGGATTCATCCAATCATCACGTTACAAAATTTTATCTCTATCATATGTTGGTGACCGTGAAATATTATCATTTTGCATGAATTAGAAAGGCAGCAGAAAACAGATCAACATAAATTAAGAGTTTAAAATAGGTCTGCTCAAAGTTTGGTTCTGCAGAGGAGTAATTACATATCAGAGTTTTACATACCACCAAGCAGGAACAAATCAGTAAATTGGCATGTGAAAAATGAAAAATGTAAAGTTGTTTTTTGGGTTTAACAGATTTTATTCCTTGAATACAGTTGGGGGGATACACCCAATGTTACCCATTCACGCCACGAAAGGATGGATTGTGCAGCGCAGAAGGAACAACGCGAGGTCTGGTGCTACGGTCTCTTTGGCGAGGGTTCTTGTGCCAGATGTGGCGGACATTATAAACTAGGGAGGAAAGCAAAGCTCTGGTCAAGAGGCAGAATCAGGACTCCACGAACGCCAAAGGAAAAACGGTGGGGCCCCGACCGTACGACAGGATCTGATACTAATTTGGTTGGTAAATGTAGATGCAATTAGAGTTTGGGAGCAACAACGGAACTTGCACCTACCTGAAAATATGTTTCCAAAGTAAAATCCTGGACAGTCAAGGATATCGTTTTGTTATTTTCGAAATTGCAATCTAAACCATCATATCAAATTGTCTCGAGGATAAATAGCGTATAATTTGTAGCATCTCTATAGGGGCAGTCTTCAGAATAGTATGATCGGGACAAACGAAAAAGTAATGCGATATGTCTCCATTGCCTTGCCCGCATAGACACATTGGATTAGGCCTATCAGCAAATTGATGTCAAATAGGCATTCAGTTGTCTCCACCCCATATGTAATCTTCCATGAGTACCTGATGCGAGAGGTTGCCTTGCCTGCATTGACACATTGGAGAATCAGAAAAAAACAGATCTCAAATCTAGATGTGCAATCATTTTTTTGCGCCTCATATGTTGATGTTTCATGAATAACTGCTGGGAATCTTTTGCCCGCCTTATATAATTCCATATGTCGGACTGACTAAAGACCATGTAGGGCAATTTTGTTTTTGTATTCCGAAAGGGATTTATCATTTTTAACGTTTTTAAAGTTGGTCCCAAAGTATTGTTACAGGATGAAAAGTTAAATTATTGAATAAATCAGTTCTTGCTCTGAAATGTGGTAGGTTTTGAGTGCCACTTTAATCATATAATTTATTTAAGTAGGGATCATTGAGAATAATGTTGCTAAAGTGATCTGGAACTGAACTGTTTTGAATACATTTGTATTAGTCTGCGCATTTCTCCGCACGCAGCCACTGCTATAAGAGTGATATCTTCATATTATGTTATATATTTGAAGCGGTACGTATGGCACCAAAAAAGAAAGAAAAAAAAACAAAAAACGGCAGACAGCTCCAACTGAAAACCATCTAGCCTCGATGCGTCTGCTTGAGTGACATCATTCAAAACAACACAATCATGTTCCATTAAATGTCAAATAAATGGCATATATATTGCTTATAATATATTCCTGTCAAGTGTGCATGGAAAAGTTTCAACAGGTTGATTGGTTTGGTGGCTTTTATGATCATTTTATTTATATGATCGTTCCACCTAGGCCTAAAATTTGATCTGAATAAAAGACGTAAATTTTTGTGCTGGTAGACACCCTTACGAAAAAAAGGAACAGAGTTTTCAAATGGAAAACGCAGTTAGTCTTCAACTTGCCCTCAACTAGTCTACAATTATCCGTTAGTTGAAAAATTAACCATGCAAATTAGTAAGCTGCTGGTTGAAAATGAAAATGGCGCCTTGTGGTTGAAAATGGATTTCAACGAGATTTCAACTACCCGCCAGTTGAAAATGAAAATAGAATAGAAAAACATGACCCATATTCATAAATCCCAAACCCAACAATGAGAGCAAAGCGATTCCAGAGTTACCAAAGCATCAACATTCATCTTCCAATACCAATGTGAAGGAACACATTTCACTCCTGACTTGAGACAGGCAGTCACCCGTATAAGGCAACTGGTGGTTTTAAACCGGTCCTCTCAACCTTTGAAATATTCTTCATTCATTACAGACTATAGTGTTGACAAAATGTATGGGCCTAACCACTCAAAATCCACAGTTTTATTTCTTCTGCCAAAGATAGAAAGAGGCCTGGTAGGCCCATCACTCTTTAGTTCTGCTGACTTGTTAGTCAGCAGTCAGCTGAGTTTACAGCAAAAGAAGAAAGTTGGCCTACATCGTTTTGTGATATTTATGAATCTGGAACATTATAAACACTCTCTCCAAAAGTTTTTAACTAGTCGCTTGTTGAAAATGAAGCCATTTGTTGAAAATAGATTTCAACTGCAGTTGAAAACTCCATGGTACAAATTTCAACTGTTCCATTTAGATATCTCATTTGCATAAAATGAAAGTTGACAGTAAAGAATCTCATAGGCACAAAGTACGTGCAGCAATGAAGTGTATTTGAGCCCAGAATTAGATAAAGGCCTATACTGCAAAATGTGAGCAACAAGATGACTATAGCACATGGTTTTTATTATTCATCGCGATTTGTGGATTGTACAGCTATCTACGTCAGACCCTGCGTGGTGTACAGTGTTATATACAGACTACAAGCCCGTATACCGACGTTTATATCAGGTTAGGATATATCTCCTATCAGAGAATTGTAACATGTGGCATGTGACAATCATAAGGCATCTTCATGTTCCATGAGACATCGTTGTAACAAACGTACCTTTTTGTGCTTATGGGTTACCATGACCAGTAGAAAAGCGACAAATCACTCACTGATCTGCTGCAGCTGACACTTTTCTTGGTTCAAAATGGCGCCACGAAATGCTTTGATATGAAACTGGTCTGTACTCGTCCTAAGTTTTCAACAAGATCTCGACTTTTGGAATATAGGCAAAGTCATTACAGATGCCAAATGTTTCTAAGCCCTGGTTTTCAACCAGTTTTCAATTAAATTCTCAACTCTTAGTTATTTTTAAGTCCTGGTTTTTAGTAAGCGGCCGATTGAAATCTAACAACCCTCCCAAACGTAAAAGTTGAAGATTTGATTTCAACTCTTACTGGGTAAAATTTTCAAATTTTCAACTTGCCAGTTAGCAGCTAACTGAGAACTAGTTGAGCGCTCACCGAAAACTAGCTAACAATTTGCAAAAGGGCATGCTCCAGGGGACGACCTTGGAACACTAGAGAAGGGTGTTTTCCTTCATTTCTCCTCTGGAAAGTAATATAACATCAGCTTCCAAATGATACCAACCAGCCTAGAGACCAAGACGCAATGGAGGTGGGTAATTTTCCATCAGAACTGCATTCAAATTGGGATTTTTGACAGTGCCGAAAAGGGAGGCATCATCTGCATTTCTTTTGTCGATTGGACCTAACAATGTCCACAATAGAGTATGTCCATTTATGTATATTAAAAACGAAAAGAGTCCCTGAAGGTACACCATCATTTATTGCGCCGCCATCAGATGCTTGACTATTACAATGCGTTATTGCCGATTAAACACATTATCTTTAAATCAGTTGAGCAGGGAACCAAATGTTCGACTACATTCTAACTTATACAATAAATCATTGTCCCAGACACGATGAATTGCCTTGGTTATATCAAAGAACACAATTCGAACATATTTCGGAAGATCTACTACAAGATAAAGTACTAAAAAGACGTTATTTTCAATCAAAGAAAGCAATTTTTTCAAAATAGTTGAAATCAATTTTTGTGGTCAGTGTAAAACTATTCACTTCCCCATATAGACATATTTTGCGCAAGCAGAATAATTGTAATGGTCCTAGTAACTCTTCAAAACGTATATCACTGTTGGGGGTGCTATAAATTTTACTTCACTGGCAATAGTAAAATATTTCCCCAAGAGAGACAGCTCTGTGTTTTGCGTAAATTGTTTGCAATAGTTTGTCAGTGGTATGTACACTAAAGAAATCGTACTTGTGGGAGTCTGTGTTATAATAATTGCGAAAACACCATGTGTGTTTCCTCGGGAACAGAAAGGAAAGGGTCAAGATTGAAAATGTACACAGCACTTGGTTGGAAAGTCTGAATAGGTAACTTCACCTGGAATGCTCATAGATCGTGAATTTGCCATGAATGACCATATATCTAAGATATGCATGGAGGCAGCAACATTTAAATCGTTTATCCGATCCAGCTTTTGTATTGTCATATTGCACAGCACTTCTGGGGCCAAGCCAGCTCTGATAAGCGAGAAAAATCCAAGAGAGGGCGCTACGGATTGTGTACAACAGTGGAGGGGCCTCATACCAGGACCTCCTTCAGTGTGTAAGTGTGTGCACTGCACGTGTACTTCACCTTAGGGCCATGGCTATAGAAGTCTATAAAATAGTCAATAGAATCACCACCACCACCCCCGTATTGGGGGATTTTTTTGCAAGCGGAAAACAATAAATCATGACCTAAGAGACTCTTCCCTCCTCGAGGTTCCACAGTTCAATTTGGGAAGAGATCCTTCAGATATGAGGGTGCTAAACTGTGGACCTACCTTCCCGGTCATTTTAAAAAAGCGACTTACCTTACAGCTTTCAAGTGTCTCGTTCAGGAAGGGACAGGCTGTGTCTGCACTTTGTGCACTAGGTAAAAAGTATGTGTAGAAATAGATATTTTTTTTCTTAAAAGCTGGTTCCACACGGGTACAGCACATCCATAAATGTATATTTTATTTATTTTCATTATTATAAGGCGCAGTATTGTTACAATATGTATACATTGGAGTATTTGTTATCATAAACTGTTATTTACTGCACATGACTTTTAGTTGATGTATGTTTCTATGTCTTGTAATGTCGGAATAAGTAGCCCATGGCTAGTGTTTTTTGCACTTCACGCTGACTTTAAATAAAGATGTGTCAATGTCTATGTGTGAAGAGTTGTTGAATACACACAGTAAGATCGGTTGTAACACTTGACATCGAAGATTGCCACTGAAAGGTTGGCAGTCGAAATGTGTCTTTTCAAATGAAACATTTGTGTCAAGGGCTTAAAGGGCATGTAATAGTTGACAGGCCCCAGGAATAGTTCTCAATTGACGCCATAGTGGAGATGCACTGGTAATAGTTCACTGTTGACGTCATAGTGAAGGTACACTAAGAATAGTTCTCTATTGACTTCGGACGCTTGAAACCTGTACACTGTAGAGTGTTATTGAGACCTCTTGTATGGGAATGACAAAAATGTTAATGTCAACTCATAGTACTACAGGATTCAAATCCTTTTCTGCACTTTTGGACAAAAATGTGATGCTCGTTGAAAGGCTCTAAAATAGAACTGATCTTCTACCGAGAAGAGAAGTAGTGGTTAAAGTTCATATATGTTGGAAAATCCTTCGAGCCGTACATCTGTCCAATTGTTGCAGACAGAATGAGTTTTTCTAAATTTACAACACACCCGAATGACGGGTGGAACTTTCTTGGCAATTATTACCTTGAGAAAATTTTACATTTTTGCGATTACGTTTAACTCTCGATGACATTATTCAGAATGGTGAGCAAGAGAGTAATAAACAGAGAATAAACAAGAAGTGTAAATGGCCTATGTGGGAAACTTGTGTGCTATCCAAATTGACGTTTTTATTTATACTGAAGATAAACAGAGAGCTAACGTCCCTAATAATTTCCTGTCGGAAATGATTTATCTTTTAGGTAACATTCTACCAAGAAAGGCTGACTCTGAAACGTATCCTTGGCTATAGCATGGACCACTTTTGGAGAACATCCGTTCACTTCCTAAATTATGGACCACAGGTTGGTAACGTATCGTTCAAGGGCTGTAACGTGGATCGACACCCATTAGCTTCAGTATATTTTTGAAGGGCAACCATCACACATTGATATCAATGTTGATACTCGTCAGTTTCAGCATATTCTTGAACGACAACCATTACACTTTGATATCAATTTTAGGACTCGTCAGTTTCAACATATTTTGAACAACATCTAGTTTACTTTGACATCCGTTTCGGTCCAATCAGCTTCAATCTATTTGTCAAAAGACATTTATAACAATAAGTTTTCATTATCTATCTATCTATCTATCTATCTATCTATCTATCTATCTATCTATCTATCTATCTATCTATCTATCTATCTATCTATCTATCTACCTACCTACGCACCCACCCACCCATCCATCCATCTATCTATCTATCTATCTATCTATCTATCTATCTATCTCTTTTTCTATCTACCTACCTACCTACCCACCCACCCACCCATCCATCTACGTACCTATCTATCTATCTATCTATCTATCTATCTATCTATCTATCTATCTATCTATCTATCTATCTATCTCTCTATCTATCTATCTATCTATCTATCTATCTACCTACCTGCCTACCTATCTAACTTTGACTTCATTTACGGGACTCATGAGTTTCCGTTTATTTGACGATCTATTACAATTTGACACCAGCGTTGGGACTCATTAATTTTCAATGTATATTTGAACATCTTTTACAACTGGACACCAATTATCAGACCAATCAGTTGGTATTTACTTTGAATTTGAGCTACATCTATTATACTTCACCATGAATACGTACATTTTGATATTAATGAAGTCAATGTACTTAAGATGACATACTACTTGACTTGCTCTTATGTAAAAAAAAAACAAATGTTAATACGCCGTCTGTTCGAGATTCGGAGATTTTCCCAAGGGAGAAGCATCCTTACTTAAGCCAAAAAAAAAGGCCATATAAAATTTTATGCTGGCATTTTCCAAAATGTTTAGATCCATTTTTCACACCAGAAACATAAATTTGAAGAACTGGTTCTGTATTTTAGGAACCCTTTGAGATGTCTGTATCAAAGATTTAATTATTCTAATGTATCATTGCCCATAATGCCAAGTACAATCTCTATGATCTCATGAGAATCGGTGCACCTGTCACACCATTGCACTTGTGCAATTTTGTGATGCACAGACCGCCAACAAAGAAGAGAAGATTCAATTAATAGGGTTAAGGTTTGTGCTTAGAGACTGTAAGATTTATTTACAATTTCATCGTGTGACTTTACCTCATGTTTCTACGTTTTTCATATGTGTATTATGCTTACCCATTTCTGGGAGCTTAAAAAAGTGTACTTATTACCACTTATATATAAACCCGTCGGTACTTTCGGACCTGTTCCCACTATCGGGGTAACCTTGTCTACTAAGCTCCATTTTCGGCTCAGCGGGGCTCTTGACTGCTGTGCCCTGTGGTGCAACTTAATTCATAGCCTGGGATATTGTATGAGTGTCTTTTACAGTATCCCAATTCTGGGTCCCACCGCTGTCAACAAACTGGTAATTTCAAGCCATTATATTTACATTTTCAGTTAATGCTGACACTGGAAAAGTCCCATTTTAAATTTTACATTACATTCATTCGACAAATTAACATTCTTTTCACTGTAGTCACACATATATAATTTGGATACTACTTCTTCAAAATATCGAATCATGACTTACCCACACTGACTGCCATTTTGAAAATTGTGGATTCTGCACCTATTGTTTTGTAAATGAGGATAGTAGTATTCGGACGATCGGGGGGGGGGGGTGTGTGTGTGTGTAATATATGAACTAAAAGTACATATTTTGCAAATATTTCAGAGCATCAATGATGATATAATATATGCTGTGGCCGTGATTCACTTTGGGATCCAAATTCAAATGTATTTTTGTGCGACTGTCTCGCGATGCCCCATATTCAAAATGGTGCATGATTCGCCGGCTTGAGAGTCGAGGTATCGTGTTTCATTTGGATTGGTAACTGACAATGATAACTGCTTCGGACACAACCGAGCCGGCATATTAAAGTTAAGATAGTAAGTAATGTTTTAAAAGTACTTTAACGACCGTTTGACAGGTTAACTCGGAGTCGGAGAAGGGACACCTGGGACCTAGCGAAATATACACGATCATCGAGCAACCAGGGTTATGTTGGTTCACCGAACAACCGTGGCCATGCAGCTATGCTGTTTCCCCGGCCCAAGTTAGCCCTCTCGACAAGTTGAAATAAAATGCTGTGTTTAGGTCGACCTTACTTCAAAATAACGGCAGATGACGGTTGTTTTCTCGATAAATCTTTCAACTAGGGCTATGGCTAGGCTGTTTCACCGAACAACGGTGGCTATGGCCTATGCATATATGCTCGTTCCCCGGCCCAACTTAACCCTCCACTCCAGACCAGTTGAAATCAAATACTGTGTTTGAGTTGAGTTTACTGCAAAAAAACAAAAAACAAAAAAAAAAAAACAAAAAAAAAAAAAAAAAAACCCGGAACATCATGGCAACTTTCTCGATAAAATCTTTCAGCAAGGGTCGATTAATTTTTATTAGGAAACGGCGGCTTGAAACTGTTTTTTTTTTTTCATTTTATGTTTCATAAGAATTATTTAGGGTCGTGACTCGGGCATTTTTAATTTCAGTGAGGTTGGTCGCTTTATCTGAAGCACTCATGTATTGTGTTTGCCCTTAGGTAACTTGGACATTTCTTGAAACATGTTTTAAATGGATGTTCTTTCCCCTTTTACACATTACCTCCTTTGACGTCAGTTTTTTACCTGGGCACAGCCGAAGGCACTTGGTATCATAAAATATTTATTTGATAGAGCTCAGATAAATGTTAAGAGACTATGAAAGAGACCGCTTACATTTTACACGAAAGTACATGAATCTTGACATCTTCACTGAATCGGTTGCGGTTTTGTTTGTGGCATCAGAGATCTAGAAATGCACAAGCCTTTTCCAATCTGCAATGGTTTTCAATTTTCCGAATAAAGCGGTATTAAATATGTGTGAAGCCCACTCTTTTTCTTTCTTTCTTTCTTTCTTTCTTTCTATCTTTCTTTCTTTCTATCTTTCTTTCTTTCTTTCTTTGTCTCTCTCTCTCTCTTTCTCTCTCTCTCTCTCTCTCTCTCTCTCTCTCTCTCTCTCTCTCTCTCTCTCTCTCTTGCCAAACCAGTCTTGAACATCTTAAGCTCACAAAAGTAGAGTTGCATGCCACCTGTCTGGTGCAAAAGCTTAAAAGTATAATATACTTTAAAATGTCAATGTGCCATATGTAATATTATACTAGATTTTCACAATTACACCTCACTATATATTTTACTTGAACGCTGCCACGGTAACTTAATCAATAGTGAATGGAATTTTTGCTGAAGACGTGATTATAAGTCTATATTTCTTAGTTTTAACAAGGTCTTTTACCTGAGAACATATGTCAAATACTTATATGTATATTTTTAATTATATCTCTGACAGTATCTACATACACATTCCGAGAATTTCATTCATAGTAGAGGTGACTTCAATTAGTTGTTTTTATAATCAAGGGACTGGCGATTTTTGTCATGTTTGACGCTCACAGTTACCATGTTACGGCTTGGCCTTAAAGAAGTATTTTTTATAAATCTACTTTGAACAATAAATGACATTTTACTTGATGTGTCACTGTGTGTTACCATCTCATACGTACTTCGTAGGAACCGAATGTGCTAATTTTTCTTTTAAATTTCCTGTTTAATCAATTGTTTAAGTACACCATTTTGTCCTATCCCCTGTAAATAAACACTGGTATGTACGATAGCTATCGTCATATGAGGCCAAGGCAGGGCTTTATGCCCGGCCATTTGAAATCTGGCCTATTTTGCCAAACCTTTTTGTTCGATACATAGCAACAGAGCAGTCTGGGCCTGCTTTGAGCCACATGACGTGTACCACGTGGCAATGTACCAGCATGTGGTCAGTGCGAAGCGTGACAGTTTGGTGGCGTCACAAAATCACGGGAGCGACGAACTTTGCCGGGTGATTGCATGTCAAATCACGTAAGCGCCAAACGTGGCTTGTTGTTTGAACGCAAAAAGACGTCAGTGCCTAGCATGACCGTGAACTTGCATGAAAAACACGTGAGCGCCATGATCAATCGGCCTATGGGACAGAGAATATTCTATGATCCTTGCGTTTCTCAGTTTTGACACTGGCTTTGAGTCTGTTAGAGAAATTTATTTTGTGATTTTCACTTATTCTCTCCAATTTTGTTTCCCCTTCTTTCCAAGGAACAATGAAATGCTGAAAACGTCGCTCCAGTTTTTAGCTCTGCTTATGTCTGTCCGTCCGTCCTTCCATAAATTTTGCTTGAAAGCACGATACGGTGAAAATCCCGTGACTACTCGAACATCTTTAATTTTTGATAGATCTTTATGAAACTCAGCATTGTGCAGGAGGTCAACATCTCAGTAGCATATGGTACTAGTGACGCCACCTATACTTTGACTGAAATTAAGAGTCAAAATGTATTAAAAGATATAAAATTCCTTATCGAAAAAGCATGATTACGTTAGACATACCAAATGTATACGATTTATAGACCATGGCAAATACTAATATATAGGATCAGTAACCTTGGATAAATTTTGTAAGTTCATCAGTCCAGTAAATTTGTAAGGTGATTAAATAACAGCAGAGCTTAGACATCAGTGGTAAAGAGAATGAACCATTCTGATCATAATGGCACTTGAGCACATTGCACATAAACATTCTATTTGTCACCTACTTTTTGGGTCATCGTGACTCAATTATTATGGAGTTTGGCGCTTGTTCACATTTGTTGTTTTTCTTCAATAACCCGAAACGTTATTACCTGATTGGAAGGAGCAGACCATGTGTGGAAAGCTGGGTATGGGGAGCTCATGTTGAACGTCAACAATTTTTAATTCTAAGTTGAAGGTGAAGGTAAAATGGTTATTTGGAATATAGGGTTAAATGTTAAAATCTTGTGAACGGTGTGTAACCCACAGTTTTGAGTTAGGTTCATATTACTTTCGATATGAATATCTACGTCGACCTCGATATTGGTGGCGCCACCTATGGTGTTGTGTGATAAATGGTCAAAATGTAAAAACGTTGTGACCAGTCTAGCATCTTTAATTTCTGACAGATCTTCATGAAATGAAAGGAGGTAAAAATCAAAGTTGCAGATGTTATTGGCAATGCCAACTATACTTTGACAAATTAGAAGTTTTTGTGTCTAAAAGATAACATTCCATATCTGAAAATGTTAATTAAAATTAGACATGGCAAATTTATAGGATGTGTACAACATGTCTTTTATAATATCAGTGACCTTAACCTATTTTATCAGGTTACCAGGCCGCTAAAGTTGAAAGAGATGACTTTATTATGGTCGGGTGTAAATTAGGCATTAATGGCAAAGAGAATTGAGACCCAGATCAAAATTGCACTTGTGCACATTGTACATAAAACGTACTACTGCTTGGGTCACTGTGACCCAATTATTGTGGAATTTCGCGCCTGTCCAAGTTCAGCGTCTTTCTCCAATAACTCCGAAAATTATTACTTGATTTGAACAAACATACCATATAAGGATAAATGGACGTAGGATGCACATGTTAAACAAGTACTATTTACTTTGAGTGGAAGGTGGGGATTGTATGGACACTTAGAATTTCGGGGTCAAAATGTGACAATCTTGTGAATGCTCTGCCATCTGTAAGTTTAGTGCATCATTATGAATTTTAGTGGGATTGCGAATGAGGTCAAAATCTCAATTGATTTAGATCCTAGTGGCCCCATCAACGGGTCGACAGAAATCATGAGGCAAAATACGTTGAACGAAATAAAATGTCATACCTCGAAATAATTAGCCATACATTCTAAATTGATAGATAATATGGATTATATCCAACAGACTCAGACTCAGACTCAGATGACTCAGACTCAGACTCAGACTCAGATGAAATTTATTTGACACATCAATAAGAATACATACATGAGGGAATACAATTTTCAAAATTATATAACAGCAGTTACCATTATTTAGTAAAATTACAACAAGTAACGTGTCAGGATGACTCCTGCTAAGGAAATAAGTTTCCGCTATCACAGGATCCACCTTTGAGAGATAGTAACTGATCAAGTAAACTCACTCAAAATTTAGTAAACATAGTCAACACATACATAAAACATAATCGATTTAAGAGTTACAAACATAGCAGTTGGGTATGGTACATACATTTGAGTATAGATTTACATAGTAATTTTTTATATATCCTGAAAACCCCGAGAGTGAATGAGCATGTAATTTATCAGTGATACAAGGGGGATGATTTTGGAGTGAAGTTGGTATGTAATACCTGATAGACTGTTTGGATCTGGCTCTCGTAGGTACTGGGAAATGTGCATTATTACGACCACGGGTGAAGTAAGTATGATACGGTGGAGGGACTGAAAACATGTATTGAAAACATTTTGGTAAGTCATCTCTTGTGTATCTGAAGTAAAATCTTAATGCCTTTAACTGTAACAAATCTTCAACTTTAAGAATACAGAGTTTTTTAAATAGAGGATCAGTGTGGGATATGTACCTGGCATGAGATATTAGACGAATGGCCATTTTTTGAAGTTGAAAAATTCGTTTACATAAATAACCCCAGGCAAGGAGAGAATAATTTAGGTGTGGCACAAAAAGAGAGTTGTACAGTACTAGCATAGTTTCAGTGGGTATAAAACTGTTGGTTCTTTTGAAAATTCCAACAAGTTTGGAAAATTTATTACCAATCTTATTTATATGAGCATCTCATTTTAAATTTTCTTGAATTCGGACACCAAGGAAGTCAAATTCTTCTGTTCTTAAAATGGGAACATAATTGATTTTTAAATCTAGTGTAAAATTTGCTTTTCTTTGAGGAAAGTGAAATATCATATATTTTGTTTTTGCGATATTTAGAGAAAGTTTATTTGCTGCCAGCCAATTAAACACCTTGTTTAATCATCGAACTATCAAATTGTGGAATGTGGATGACTGCATGTAACCGAGGTTTTATAGGTCGTCAGGTTTGCTAAGAAAAATGATTTGGTGATGGCAGTGCGCATTTTGGACGTTAAGGGATATGAGAATCTATCCTCCAGATCAACATTTCACTTGAACTTTGTGTTCCCAATCAAACAATAAGCACCTCTGTTCACCCAATCTGTTTTTGTTTTGTTTCGAATCTTCACATAATTATGGTGGCACAAAAGTGCCAACTAATTTTTTTCTCTCTCCATTAAAATGCGATGGCGAAAACAAGAAAATAAGAAAACAGAACAGCGAAAACAAGAAAACACGAATGCGAAAACACTTAAATATAAAACACGAAGGCGAAAATGCAAAAACACAACCGCAAAAACACGACAAAAGTATGTAGTGTTTTGGCACTCGCATTTTCGTGTTTTCGTATTAGCGTTTTCTCGTTTTCTTGTTTTACTGTTTTCTTTCCTTGGTCGAAAACAAGAAAACACGAATGCAAAAACACTAAAGTAAAAGCCACGACGACGAAAATGCGAAAACACAGTCGCGAAAATACGACAGAAATTATGTCGTGTTTTCGCACTCGCATTTTCGTGTTTTCGTATTAACGTTTTCTCGTTTTACTGTTTTCGTTTCTTGATCGAAAACGTCACAACTTGATAAAAGAAGTATTGTGGGATTTTCAGAATTTTATGGCCAAGTTTTTCAAAATGAGGTTATTATTATATTATGCATGTATATACATCATTTATGTTAGATAACGGGAAGTAGTCTACTGAACACTTTAACTTTTATAGTTTGTAATTGTATGTTACCAATGGATTCAAAGAAAATGTATGGACGCACCAAATAACCCCGCTTTATTGGTGCCCCTGTTGTAACCGGGTAAGTTTCAAAATACACTGTTGTTGTTGTTGCTGTTGTTGTTGCTGTTGTTGTTGTTATTATTATTATTATTATTATTATTATTATTATTATTATTATTATTATTATTATTATTATTATTATTATTATTATTATTATATCTTGCCTATACTAACCATAACTGCTTAGCGGACGATCATGATACGAAGATGGAGCGAACAGGTAAAACTGGTATTAGAAAGCACACTTTTATACATGTTGCATTTGTGATAATATTTACGGTAAATATTACATTTTGATCCTCGAACTAAACTCTGTACACAAGCTAACAAGCATAGAAGTGAACAAACAAATAAACTTAAGTTAGTCATGCCTGAGGAAATTGATGCTGATTCATGGAAATTCTAGTGACAAAAATATCAGCGCCAAGGACAAAGAGGACAAGTCCTTCACAGGTAGTGTTCTTGTGGAAAAATAATCTTTCGTTGGAAAAAAATGGTTCTTGAATAGAGTGTTTTGACATAAAAGTCATACTATTTACCGGAACATGTCATGTCATATGAAAAAAAAATGCAAGACAAGAGTCCCGTTAATGATAAACAAACATCAATCTCAGCATATACTAGAATTTTATAAAGTGAAAACACACACACACACACACACACACACACACACACACACACACACACAACGCCTTATATGTGTTGAGAATCCATTATTTTCAACGTTGTATCAGTGATAATATTGTGCATTGTCACATATGAATAACCAACTCGATTCGTTTCCTAGATCAGACACAGAGGCTAATAGTACACCGTGACCGAGGTTATGATGTTACAGTTTGGACGCTTGGGCAATTGTTTCTTGCCAGTCAAGACGAACTGTGTTTGCTTACATAATTGATCTGACAGTGCGACACGCACTTCAATCGCCATTCAACAACAACGCAAAGTAAGTCTGTTTTGCAGGCAAGAAATTTTCCAATTCCCTCAAAACGGAATTGGAAAAGGCATGGGGGCAAGTAGGGCAGAATTCAGTCTTCGTGGCTTTGGCTTGGGTGCGGGTGTGTAAGGTTGTCAGGAGTGTTAATTATATACCAAGCCTATTTCACTGGTTCCTCTGCAAATTTTGGCCTTTTTGTGGTAAAGGGGACCATACACACTGTCATGCTTTTCCCAGGTTTTGCCATTTATATAATAGGGCCTAATATATAATTTTATTCTGTGGAGATATGTAACCAGTCAAATGAAGATCTGCAATACACTGACCGCTACACAAAACGGAAACTTCGTGACTGGGGTGCAGCGGTAACGCGACAGATCGCTCACCGTCATTATACATGACCGATAGACCAAACAAAAAGCAGTGTGCAGAGCCATTTTGCAGACAGACCACGAAAAAGCAAAGACATGCGTCACAGCTCTATAGTAGAAATTTGCATGGACCTGTTGAAACAAACGTGATCTCGCAATTTTCTATGATGTATTGTACTTTTTCTGACAACATTCTGGGCAGCACACACGGTGCAAGCATTAGTTTGTCATTTGCATGTGGGTGGGTTTCCGTGTAGACCTCCATGTGTATCGTTTGGAGTGACACATCTTTTAATGTTGTGGTCTCCTGCCAGGGTTTCAACCCAAAAAAATTCCGATAAAGGAAAATCAGATAAAAATAATCAGCTGTTAAGTTAAATGCTGTATCAGTAGAATTTAAAAAGCGATGTCCAATATGGACGCAAGTTTCATCATGCACAGCCACCTGAATTATGCCTAATTTTGTTCCCTAAATTCCTTAAACATATAAAAATCATAAATAGTGTGGGGACACATGGAGTCCCGTGGGCTTTTGATGAAGATTTTATAACACCTACTCATAAATTTTAAATATATCTGAAATAACAGAAAAAAACATGTTGGCACTTTGCCAACCTGTTAGATTCAAAATTGCTGCCAAATTTATAATTTTTGTCCAATTACGGGTCCCTTAAAGGTCCTTGCAGTATAAAGCACCTTATGTGGGTATTCATTTTTATAACTCCCGGCTATAAAGTTGGATTTTTATCTTCAAATTGAATCTTAGTCAACTTAGGCTCATATTTGTCTTAAAATTATCAAATCATTGGATCAAAAGAATGTAAACGAACAGAGATAAATGACTTTATTTTGAAACAATATTATGACACCAGTATGTTAATACAACCAAGGGCATCATCACCTCCCTTACCAAGTTCATACCTGTGTGACTGGGGGACCTATTTTAAATTATTATCATTCTCACCTTCATCGTTGCCACTCTCATATTGTGAGTTTACATTGGAAAAGTATTATGAAAGAAGTGTATTGCTACAATAAATTGGCATCATCACCTCCTTTATATATTTCATATTTGTATGATAAGGATAATTATTTTAACCATCATTATTCTCATCTTCATCATTGTCACTCTCATATTGTGATTTAACATTGAAACAATATTATGTATGACACA